>OZ024913.1:26615253-26765800 GCA_964017125.1 Flabesymbios commensalis | reverse complement strand
ATCATACCCAAACATCAATGAATGGTGACCTATGGTGTCCTATGGTGACATTAAACTGTTGAGTTATGAAAGTTTTTTTCTGAAAAATAAATTATTAAACAAACACAAAGAATACCGACACCCTTTTAGCACCACTTACATTTAATAATTAAATACAATTATTCAATGTCGGGTCTGTGTCGCAGACAGTGGCCAAGCATTGATATGGACAGTAGAATTTTTTTAAATGCTACACTTGACAATTAAAATAACAGTTGAAATTCCATTCAAACACGAAACATCGATTCAATGTTGTTTTAGACATTGGGCGATCGTCACAAACAGTGATAAAGCATTAATTTAACAGAGATACAAGTCAATGTGTCTACTGAGCCTTTTAAATATCTTCTATTTGACAAACAAATTTTTGTTTGGCTATTTAAAAGAACAAACACCCTCTGTAGACCTGTCATGCAGATACTCTTTCTAACGTGGTGTCATGCGTGATACTCTTTCTAACATGGTGTCCTGCTTTCTAATGAGCCGTCAACAAGCGCATATGACGAACAGAAATTCACAGTATTCGCTTATTTACATATGCTAAAAGTGTTTAATTTTTCTATTAGATAGTTTATAAATAGCTGTACATTTTGTACCACTTTGCAAACATGTACGAATTGAAATCGAGTTGGTGTGTTCATAAGGTGAAATAGACGCCTGCTCACGAAATATCGGCATGAAAATTGACACTTTTGTTGATTTTATTTTAACATGGATAAACCTGTCGCGTCAAAAAAGCTTCTGAAAATACATTATTGTCCAATATATCACATCTACATCCCACCTGCTCAAATATTATCCTCCTAATCTACGATATCCAGCAAAGTATTATCAGAAAGGGTCCTGCTTGCTAACAATTTCATTTGAGATATGTCCTGCTTTCTAAGAGCAAGTGATCGTGTAATTATGTGTTACCGTTAGTATGCCATATCTCGTCACTGCCTAGCATGGATCAATGAATTCAATTTTTTTTATTGTTTTGAAACAACAACCCAGCATATCTAATTATTTATATCAATACATTAATCCCTACTCGAACAAAAATATTTATT
This sequence comes from Flabesymbios commensalis, assembly GCA_964017125.1. Classification (NCBI taxonomy): domain Eukaryota; kingdom Metazoa; phylum Annelida; class Polychaeta; order Terebellida; family Flabelligeridae; genus Flabesymbios; species Flabesymbios commensalis. The sequence goes on along the minus strand of OZ024913.1, from coordinate 26,764,709 downwards.
CTCACAAGGATATCTTGGAAACAAGACGTGAATTGTGTAGTTTTTGCGTTACCGTTAGTATGCGCTTTATTAGCTCTCCAAAGACAAGTCCTTCTAATTTAGTGGGAAATATTGTGATATATGTCACTGTCATATTAAGGTACATGGACCATGCTCAAACTTAAACAGGGATATAATTTTAAATGTTGCTGTGAACCACAAAGACCTTATGTTACCGTTAGTATGCGGTTGCCGTTAGTATACCGGAAATGGATCCTACTTTACTGCCATCTGGAGACTAAACCGGTATCCGAAATATGCCACGTGCTATTCGGCTATGGTCAGCAACAATCTTTGTGTGGACGGATGATGGAGAGTAGCTAAAGTAAGTTGATTTTCTTTACATTAATTTTGTTAAGTTATCATATCTTAGTATTATCTGTGAAATATTATTGTCCCCTGTAAATCTATGAGGAATACATCAATAGTGTAATGTTAGGATCCCTGTATTGTAAATTTGTGTATAAAGTATGCCGCTATAATATGGGAAATAATATATCGCAATCCTGCATGTGTGTCCTATATTACGGAATCCTTGAAGCTCCTGCATACTAACGGTAACGGTATACCAACGGTAACGTCATAACTAACACTTCGTACTATCATGCTTAGATTTTAAAAACTCAATGTTAAGACTAATATTTAGCTGCCGAGAATGGTATTTGATGTTGATCATAATTACTAAAATGTTTTATTACGAATGTGGGGAGCCTCCGTGACCGAGAGTCCGCCTCAGACCTCCAGGATTTGAATTTCGAATCCTGTGTCTGGAGGGCGTGCCATCCTCAGGAGGTTCTACTGGCCCAATTTAGCCTGTATGTGCACAAAAGTGGCCTAAAATCCGATTCATTTTATAATTACGTGCATGTGTATTATCAATATCGAATATGCTATTATACGTTCGAAAAATCTATGCTATAGGCTTGCAAGTTACATTAGTCCAGTCTACGTCAAGACAAGATGCCCCGCATACTGACGCACGTGTTTTCCTTGTAATGTGCGGCCTTTAATATAATAAGATCGCTGATCTAATCCGGAAGAAACATATAGTGGCCAAAAAGTGTCCTATGTCCTACACTGCTGTAGCCTAAGGAATAAGTAATTTAATAGGCAATCTACCTCATGTGAGGAATGTTTTTGCTCAAAATTAAACTGATCAATAAATACAGTATTATACATGTTTAAACACAATAAACTTGTAGTAACAATTTGTGCATGTATTCAGGTTAATCGGCAAACTGGCATTCAGCAAACAGGCAAAGGCACAAAATATGGCATGTTGTATGGAAATATGCACACAGAACATTGGCTTCAAAAAGACAAGTCAGAAATGTACAGTCTACTTTGCTAAATAACAAAACAAAACGCACAAATACACCAGAGAAACGTGCAGCAGATCTTATGGAAGCAGTGAGCCTACAAGTAACGCCCAGTCATATGGGCATACCACTTTACTTCCAGGCCGAAGTGCATGTCAGGGTCCAGGGATCCTGTTGTAACTATAGTAAATCCGACGGAAATTCCCGTCATGTATGGTTACATAACATGACGAATGACGACGGAAATTTCCGTCATGTATGGTAGTGAAGGGGTTAAAATGGTACCGTACTTGGAAACAATGAAGCGTGTTATCATATCGTCGACAAAAACAAAGAAATACTTGTTTAATGGAGTTAAAAGGCATCAGCGTACAGGATGTACAAGAAATCTGAGTTCAAAAAGTTCATCGACACGTGCAAAGTATTTGAAGATCGGTCAATTCATAAAAAGGGCAGACAACTCTGAAAAGTTTGAACGGGTACACATGTTGTCCAATCTCCATTATCATACATGCAAAGTTTAACATAGAAAAACAATTGAAAAATCCTAATGTCATTGTATCTCTGGCCACCTTCTGTAAAAAGCCAGGAACTGTTGAACTGATCGAATGAATGCAAGACAAACCTGCCAACATTGCCTTGTTGTGCAACGCGCTTCCAATGTCTGGTCAAGATATGTGTAACCTGGACAATGCTACAAAATCTGCCTGAAAAGATCCATTCAAAAAATTGGAGCGTACATAGATTAAATACGACGATAAAGTAATTAAAAGTAAAATTACTTAGCAATTTGAGACAGAGGTTCTCACGCAGATGAATGAATTTAGTATGGCTGACGCAATGTCCCAGTTCGACTTTGCGGAAAACTAAACATCAGGATGAAGTTAGTGCTATTACAATAACAAGCAGATCACTATTCATCCCATAGTTATATACTATGAGGAGAATAAGAAGAAAATCAATCATCAGTCTTTTGTTGGAGTTTCATGCATGCCATGACATGTTCAGGTAATGGGGAACCCTTACCAAAAAGCCATCCTCTTGGTGGAGAATTTGTCAATGCTTTATTTCTGGGTGGACTGAGGCGTTCCACGAACCACTGGCATGCACACCGTTTGAAGATTCCGTAGCTACAAAATCTGCCATTACTAGGACCCTCTTACTCCTGTAATGGATACAGTGCAACAACTCCCTACCCCTGCCAATGACATAGACATTGTCAAGCAGGGCACTATCCTATCTGATATGGATGTCGTAGAAGACAATTCTAGCATCCTTACAGCTATGCTCAACACAAACAGCTTCTACAGATCGAAACACACCAGGGTGAATATACAATTTAAGGGTAATCTAGTGTCTTTTGGCTATTCTGAACGAATTTATGAATTGTGTGGGTCCGTTTTTTAATGTTGTCCTATGGGCAAAATAAATAATTCAATATTTCTAACGAATATTTTTTTATTCAACATTCAATGTGCCAGAATACACGAATTTGTACAATGCAATGTCTCCCAATATCTAACACTTGAAACATGGACTGTTTTAACATGGAAGATCTCTTGCAATAACTTAACCCCGAGTTATTTTGTAGCACAATTGTAATGTACAACGGAATTTATTCATAAACAGACATGAACTCATTATAAAAAGTTGCCAAGGATACATTTACATAGGCGTTTTAGTTGTATCACGTCAACAGGTCAGCTCAGCAATGCCAGTGTTATCTAAGCTCCTCAAATTGTGGTGTGATACCATTCAATTAATTTAATATACGCAGAGACAGCTCACTAGACATATCACTAAACTATCATACAAAACAATTTATGATCTTTAAGATTTGAACATGATCAAATATATATATATAATTCGTTGCTGAGTTAACATTTTATTTTTACGGTCCTTCATAAAACACATATTTTTCAAAAAATGTTTGAGATTAAGCTCTGATATTTTAAATGTGTATCACATAGACCCTACCCTCAATATCTGACACTAGTATATATAATTTGAAGATACTTTTTTTCTTCAAAAATAAAGATTGAAAGACCCCATAAATTTTATATCCACCCACCAAGCTATCAAGTAGTAGTAATTCAATTAAACCGCAGCCTGGAACCTCTTCCACCCAGAGGCCTATGGGTGTGATGAAAAAAATGTTTAGAAGGGAAATATCCCTGTATGTTATGCAAATGAGCTTTTGATCATCAGAATGGTCCGAAGAAAAAAAGAGGGTTGGGTGAAATGTCACGCATGCAAAAATTGGTATCATTATCTGGTATTATTGTTACTATAAAAGTGTAAAGAATGTTGATAGCTTATAAACTTATAATGCTATGTAAAATTCACTAATGTTTTTGGTGAGAATCTGAATATAGCACGTGAAGACACGTCATGATACATAGTAATGATATTGTATCGTATGATATTGTAGTAATGGGAATGTGTTAATTTGACATTTGAGCAGTCTTCTGTGGAATAATTATTGTTTTTTATTTACAGTTGTTGTTTTTTCTTTGTAATATATGTTTTATGTGCATAATCTCAAAATACGCAGTACAAAAATTAAATGTGTTGGTTTTTTGTTCAATGAAAGTTGTCATTATCTATTGTCATAATTATTATTTTTGTGTATGTTACCGTTAGTATGCGACCTATATGAAGCATAGACTCGTACCAAACAAATATATCCTATCTATTTGCATATGTATTGCCTTAGTACACCTAAATTGTCTGTGATGGTAAACACCAACAACAAATCAATTTAACTGTTAATGTTATCTTATTTTTCATAACCATGTGCGAAAATGTAACACAATCTTTTAGTTATGTACCAAACGTTATGTTATGTACCAAACGTAATGAAAACCAAACATAATAGCCAGTATCAGTAATTATGTTACTGTTAGTATGCACAGTTTGTAAGATAATTGATAAAAATGTATTCCACTGATACTTTCGTAAAATGTGTCTAATTGATCATCAAATATTTCCACATTAGTAACTGCAAATATCAAACATCTGTCTGTAAAATAACAAAAATGACCATTTTGGACACAAGTCGTTATACGAAATGCACTATAGCTGTTAATGGGCAGACTAATTAAAACACTGATTGAAAATAATTCAGATTGGTACATGCCAAGGATACAGTTGTTAATGTTGCTAATAGACCATACTGTACATCTCACAATCCATAACAAGCCACGAATCATGTAATCACAATGACTATATCAACCAAGCACTCTTCAAAGTAGCTGCATGCTAACGGTGACAAGCCAACAAGAGTATCAAAATGATTGTTAGATATTGTGAAAACTTACAGACATTAGTGTCCCAAAATTGTATTGCGATATTTTGAAAGGTACTGTTTCAAAGCGGCAAAACAGTGGCAAAGCGTTATTAATAATTTAGATTAAGCAATTAAGAAACAAATAGGACTTTTCTAATTACACTCCTGTTTGTTTTTGCAGATGGTCTCTGTCTCCTTATGCCCGTTTGTCACCGTTTTTACTGTTATTTAGCATTCCTATATATGCTGTGAGATCGTGCCAACAGCCTAGCCTTCAGAGGTACTGTAGCTTACAAAGTGAAAAGCAAGCCATGATGTAAGTGTATCCATCATGTAACAGTAAAATAACAATTGTAAAAGAATTGTTTCCGGAGTCTAAATATGACACAGTTTTTTTCACTAGCAAACTGTGACAATCACATCTCTGTGAATCATGCAACTTTTTTGATAAATTAGATTGACAATCTTGTTTGAAACAACATGTTTTAACCTGATTTGTTTTATATACAAACAAGGGCTGTGCCTATCTATTAAACTACAGAACCTCAACATGTATAGTTTCTATATCATATGAATTCTACGCATTGATTGTGTCCATTTAGCTTTACTTCTACTGGTGAGTTTATTTGAAGCCTACATGCATGCACATTTATTGTATAATAATAATAATAATAATAATAATATTAATAATAATAATAATAATAATAATAATAATAATAATAATAATAATAATAATAATAATAATAATAATAATAATAGTAATAATAATAATAATAATAATAATAATAATAATAATAATAATAATAATAATAATAATAATAATAATAATAATAATAATAATAATAATAATAATAATAATAATAATAATAATAATAATAATAATAATAATAATAATAATAATAATAATAATAATAATAATAATAATAATAATAATAATAATAATAATAATAATAATAATAATAATAATAATAATAATAATAATAATAATAAATGATGACCATGACCATGACGATGACGACGACGACGACGACAGCGACGACGATGACGATGACGATGCAGGGTTTCCGCCAGGCGGGGGTCCGGGGGGGGGGGTCCAAACCCCCCACTCAGCACCACAGGGGGATATCCCCCCCCCCTTGTTGGCAAGAAAAATCAAAAGATTTCCCATATATTACTGTCATTTCAGTTGAAATAGGCCATTTTAAGCACCCCTTTTGGACCCCCCCCCTCTCAAACATTCCTGGCGGAAACCCTGCGATGACGATGACGGTTATGGTGATGGTGATGATTATGATGAGCATGTAGTATTTTTTGTTTCACTGTTTATTTATAATTGGGAACAATATATTCCATTCTAGCTGTGTAGTGATGAGCTCAATTGCGAATAATTTGTCAGAATTGTTGTTTACTCTATGTGGAATAACCATATTTGCATATTTTGTAAATATCGGATGTGACCCATTTACAGAAGGTGCTATAGAAGGTCAAAATGAAGTGAGTTAAGTTTTAATTATTTACTACTTACATGTACACGAACTGTGTCGACAGTCATGAGAATGTTTGGATATTGTAATTTTAAATGTAGTATAAAATTAATAAAATACAAATTTACCACTGGACAAAATTGATGTGACCATATAATTTATTTGTTACAGTTGTTCCCATACTTTGTTCGACATTCTATTATTACACCAGGAATCGTGGGATTATTAGTAGCTTGTATAATATGTGGAGCTCTCAGGTTTGTGAACCGTGAATTAATAAAATCTTAAAAAACTGGTTATAAATGTATACCTCTTTATTTGGATACAATGAGCTCAACGAATATGAAAACTGCAAAAAGTTAATGCTCCATACTTTGTAGCAACCTGTCTACGTCTGTGAATTCATGTGCGATGCTGATGTGGGAAGATATGTTCAGTCTTTCTGAAACATTTATGAAATTCCTCAACAAACATAAAGTTATTGCGATTGCGTGCACAAGTGAGTATTCTTTAGCTTTTTATTAGGTAGAAAAATGCCTGTTTACATCTTTACTTTATGCTTTTTAATTCATGATTGAAACATTTATCTAAATACATAATGATATTAATTTGTTCAATGTTATGTATCCACAAGTATTCTTAATTAAATATATCAAATTGGCATTATTTTGTTTAAAGCGTTGATTCAATAACAATGACAATGACAATGACGTTTATTCTTGGTCTCAAGTAGAGACGAAAGAGCCAGGCGGACAACATGGTATTATAAAGTAGTTACATTATTTCTAATTATTCATTATTCGTTTTACAAAACGATACAAACAATATTGACACAGATTCATGCACAGATGTGTTATGTGGAGGTTTTACTTTGATGGTTGGAATTTTACTGTCATACATAAAGGGAACATTTTTTATTGTAAGTAGGCTTTATTATGAGAGTGAAAAATAAAAAATAATTATTTTACAGCTTTTATAAAATATCTTCTATCTTTTATAAAATATCTTCTATATACAGATATACTAATATCACAAACGTTTCCAGTTGAGCATTATTTTCCTCATCTCATGGCATTACTGAATATGTAACGACTATGAAGTTAGTTACTTATTTCTTATTCTCAATTCCTTATCCAATAAGGATTGGATAGCGGTTAACAGAATAAGTGACTAGACTTGTAAAACTGTTAGTGCGATCAGCTTATTGTTTCATTTATTTATCTCTGCAGATTACAAGTATAAGTTATGTCGGTGACAGAAATAAAAACCATTCCAGACCCCTAACGTATTTGTCATAGAAATGTGCATGGCTATACTTATTCTACTGCGTGGTAACATATATTATACATTTACAACGATCCATGACCTGTAGATCTTACGCCATTCACCTTAACCATTTGACTTCCAGGCCGGGGTGCATGCCAGGATCCAGATATACTGGTGTAGGAGCTCTATTTTTCGTCATTTGAAGCTGGAATTGCTAACGCAATTTCCAGCTTCAAATGACGAAAAATACATAAATGTAGTATATATTTGACGAAAATTTGTGTCATTTTATGGTTACGTTCATTGACGAATGACGACGGAAATTTCCGTCATATATGGTAGTGAAAAGGTTAATAATGGTTTATGTATAAATGAATATTTGTGAATAATAAGATAAGAAGATTCATACCGTGTTACTGTAAACCGTCAAGCTATTATGTTGCAGGTTCTTCTGTTGGTTGGTTCAACGGGTGACACGTGTATTGTACTCTCTTTTTTCATACCTCTTGTTTTACCTCACGTGAACTGGAAGGTACAGTATGATACTACAGTATGTGGCAAAGCTAAAATATCGTAACTCCTTACTGTAAAAGTAAGCAGTTACTACACCGCAGAACTGTTTTTTCTTTTCTTTTTTAACTATGTCCAAAGTGTGACAGCTATTCTAAGAGTGTTCTATTTTTTGTTCAAGTCTTCTATGAATAGCTGCTGTGCCACCCTGTAAACTCATACATGTACGACTTGAGAACCACTCCGTGTGAACCTAAGTAAATGGATGCCTGCTCACGGAATATCGGCGTGAAAATGGGCACTTCTGTCGATTTTATTTCAACAAGGCTATATCTTCCGCGTCAAAAATATATTGAAAATACATTATTATCTAGTGCATCAAAGCATTATCTCCCATTTTCAATATTGGCATCCAAAGCCACAACATTAAACAAAGTATTTTGAAAAATTGTCCTGCTTTCTAACAATTTCATTTTTAAGAAAAAAGGGCAAGTTAGAAAGCAGGACACTTAGTCAATATACTTTTTTGGATATCGTAGATTTTGGGGATACTCTTTGAGCTGGTGAAATAACTATTTCATGTATTGGACAATATGTATTTTTAGAAAAACAAATGAAGTGGTAGGTTTATCGATGTTGAAATAAATTCAACAAAAGTGTCTATTTTTATGCTATATTTCGTGAGCAGCCAACCATTTGATTTTAGTTGCACACCAGATCGATTAAATTTTTTAAATGTTTTTTTCAAGGTGGTACAACATCTATTCATTATAGAATATCTAAGCAAGCAATAAGACACTTTTAGCAACATACATGGGCGACTATTAAAGTCTAGTTTTTCATGAAAGCATTATTACCTGGTGAGTTTCCTGTTTAGAGTGCATTGTCTGGTTGGGTGGCTGGTGTAGCATTTGTTTTATGGATAGCCACAGGATCAATGATATATTCAACAAATAAGGACAGTTTGCCTGTACCTACTGCAAAGTGTGCCAACACAGCATTGATGAATAAGTATGTATCCTCTAGTCTCATATAATTGGTTACGAAAAATAAATGAGCCTTAATTTATTTAATGGTGTATTTATCATCGGATACCATTTAAGATAATCGTGTATCATGTTTTTTTGCTCAGCAATTCCACTTATTTCTACGACAATGCCACTTTAGACAACGTCATGGTTGAGAGCAGAATGACATCAACAGCTGTCATATTAACAGAAACACGGTAAGATTTTTTGCTTTTTCAGTAACAACATATTTTACTCACTGGATAGTTTTTCTAAGTAATATGTTGATATATCTATTTATTTCAGCAGAAACTACAGTGACATTAGCTCACTTTACCAGATAAGTGCATTGCTCCTTGTTCCGATCGGAGTGTGTGTAGGATTCGCAGTGGCAATTATATCATCTTTTATACCTGGTATGTACATAGAAAATACTGGGTAATTGTCACCGGCTCGTGATTGATTATCTATTTTAATAACAGTATTTCATTAATACAAAATGGGTTTTAATATGATTTTCTTGGTTTATATTTATATAGGATTTCATGATAAAGACTGGAGAAATAATAGACTTGTCATACCTCCTGTATTGTGGCTTATGAGAAAATTATGCCACAAAAATTATGATGATGTTCCTTTGGATGACAGAAGCATGAGCACATAAACATAATAGTTGTGCTCTGGAATTACTCAATAACCATACTAATAATAAACGTAATATATATTTTATTTATGAGACGAAATTCCCGTATTTCTTATTTTTGACATGGTTGTCCAAAATAAGAAATCAGGAATTTCATCTCTATATCTAGCCTATTAACTGGTAAATGCGCAGCACAAAAAATAATTTATGATTTTAGCCTGGGACTGTACAAAGGGACAGGCCCAGTTCAAATGGACAGGTCATGTTCGGTGAGCTTTAGGACAAACTCATATATATATATTATGAGTTGGTCCTAAAGCTCACCGTCCTCTCCATGTCAATGATTAGTCACAGCCAGTTGTGTCTGGTTAGGCTGCTTTCCGTCAAAATGAATACAATAGACCTTTATAGACTATAAAAGTTATTATATTTTATGGAAAATTAGGGTCAATATTGACAAAAATATTATTTTGATTATGGGTATTCATAATCTACCTAAAATATAATTTAGTCTTCCCTACATGTATCGGTACAGGCGGTGCGCTTTAGGAAGTATAAAAACAACTAAACATTAAGGGGTGCCCTTTAAGAACACTGGGGTGCGCTTTGTGCGCAGTGCACCCAAAGCGCCCCGTTTGCTGAAAAAAATGTGTGTTTTTTTCAAATAAAATGGGTAAAAATGGCTTTATCACACGGAAAAAATAGGAATTATATTTTATTACAATCCGGATCACCTGCCTATATAGTCATGTTGTTTCAATCATGTCATAGAAAGATTTCCCCCTTTTTAGTTAGGGGGTGCGCTTAAGGGTGTACTCCCCTACATACGGGATCGTTGTGAAGGCGAGGTGGGCACATTTTAGATGGGATGCCTGTCTGGCACTTGTTTTTTCAGGCTGCGACAATAATTGCAACATTGCAAAAAAACAGCAGACTACCTGTATATATGTGCAATGGTGTTCACTTGAGTGCGATATGGGAAAATACAGCACTCGTTCAATGGCTAAGGTGGAAGCCTCTAGGTGAACACCTTATATCATTGAACATGTGCTGTATTTTCACATATCACAAAAAAATGAGCAACGTTTCCATTTTCTCATACAAATAATTCACACTTGACATAAATGCCAACCATTGTATTTCCCACTACAGTAAAACTGTAATATAGGCTGATACCGATATACGTCTCATCGTTAAAACCACATCACAGAGTGTGAGAACACATGGTATTGCAGTGCTGAAGATGACTTCCCGCCACGGTGATTTCCAATTTTGGTAGGCTTAGCATCTTGCACATATCTATAGGCCTATATTGTGATTTGAAATAATCTCCGAACATTTTTTTAAAGATTTTTTGCCTACAAAATCCTTCTTCACCTATGGAGCGGGTTGAAAATTGTATGTCTACTATTGTACACAGGGACAAGCCCAACTAAGATTATTTTAAAGTAGCTGGGTGGTTTCGCTTTACCGAATCATAATATTTAGATTGTGGCGCACCCCACTTCTGTGGAAGTTGACCATGATGCGCATGCGTCGCACTGCATTGTGCGCCCACAATCTTGACTATGACGACCCATGTGGTGGATGGTTTATGATCTCCCAGTCTATTTACAAATTATTTTCATGAAATTTTACAAACGCTATTTTCTAGTGATGTGGCTATATTATTACCCTGAAAAAATTATTGAAAAAATGTGTATTTTTTAAGAGTTAGTTAGTTAGTTTCTATGAAATGTAGTAAATGATAATGACACTCGCCGATTTGCAGGTTATCGCTGCATGACTATAAAATTAGCTACATTCACCATGGCCAATGTAATTGTGTGCTAAAAGCTTAATATTATAGAAGGGAATTTTGCTGATACTGGAGTAGGCCTAAATTACTCATCAGTCTGATGCCTATACGTCTCACTGATATATAATACCACCCCATATACACACATGTATTATAACCCATAGGTCTATACTTTATAGGCGTCTCTGCGTTTTCCAAATGGGCAAAATATAATGGGGGCCATATAGAATATATATAAAGTTGCGAAAATCGACGGTCCGAAGGTTCGACTCTGACAATTAAACTGCAACTGCCAAGTTCAAATGAATAAGAAAAGGCTACGGTACGCGTGAGGTAGGCCTACTATCGAGTTTTTTTGCCTGGACATACATATTGGGGCAGCGTCTCGTGTTTTGGGGAGGAGATTGAATAAATAAATAAATAAATAAATAAATAAATAAATAAATAAATAAATAAATAAATAAATAAATAAATAAATAAATAAATAAATAAATAAATAAATAAATAAATAAATAAATAAATAAATAAATAAATAAATAAATAAATAAATAAATAAATAAATAAATAAATAAATAAATAAATAAATAAATAAATAAATGAATGAATGAATGAATGAATGAATGAATGAATGAATGAATGAATGAATGAATGAATGAATGAATGAATGAATGAATGAATGAATGAATGAATGAATGAATGAATGAATGAATGAATGAAAGAATGAATGAATGAATGAATGAATGAATGAATGAATGAATGAATGAATGAATGAATGAATGAATGAATGAATGAATGAATGAATGAATGAATGAATGAATGAATGAATAAGTGAGTGAGTGAGTGAGTGAGTGAGTGAGTGAGTGAGTGAGTGAGTGAGTGAGTGAGTGAGTGAGTGAGTGAGTGAGTGAGTGAGTGAGTGAGTGACACATGTAGCATAAACCTCATGAGGATGGTAAGATGAATGAATAAATGAATGAATGAATGAATGAATGAGTGAGTGAATGAATAAATGAATAAATGAATGAATGAATGAATGAATGAATGAATGAATGAATGAATGAATGAATGAATGAATGAATGAATGAATGAATGAATGAATGAATGAATGAATGAATGAATGAATGAATGAATGAATGAATGAATGAATGAATGAATGAATGAATGAATGGGGTTGTAGACCACCTTTGTGCACATGTAGTATAAACCTCATGAGGATGGTAAGATGAATGAAATGATACTGCTATCCAGATACATAATTCAAAATTCGAGCCCTGAATTAGTGCTTAGTTAGATGCCCGGGGTTGATGTCTTGTATAATGTCCATGCATCTCCATAGATCTGTCTACAATGTGTATTTTTTTGTTTGTAAGTAAGTAAGCATCAGTAATTACTGTTTTTAATTTTTAAAATAATTAATTCAGGCATTTTATGACGTTATAATTCAGCGGTGAAAAGGCTAATATGATTTGTCTTTTCGGCATTTTTATCGTATAATCAGTTGAATTTAATCGCCCAAATTTCACAAAATAGGTCATAGTTATTAGAAAATAAATATAACAAGGGTCATTTGGGCTTTGAATGCCCAGAATAGGCCATATAGTCAGAGAAAAAAAAGCGATATTTTAACAAAACCTAAAACAAATTCCTTACCAAATTTTTTTTTTACCATTGTATAGTAGAAGGTCTTAGCTAACTTCTGACAATTAGTTTACGCTCAACTGTCATAGGAGGGTTTTTTACAGAGCAAAATGTAAGATGGCCAAAATCGAAACCAGACATATTTTGTCATGGCATGCTAATTTACCCTACATTTTATCAGCGGTGGGTAGACATATGGCGAGTGGGATGGTCGGATTAACCAATATGTCGTGGTAAACCTACTCCGGGGTTCCGTTATGGGTCCCAATCTTGCCATCAAAACTCAAATAACTTCCTCCTCCGTCTGATCGACGGTATTAAACAAACCAGGAAACTGTCTTCTCTCTTGTCATGTTTATTTGATTAACATGCGATAACAGCAAAGCACAACCATCCGCGCACGGCACGTCTCTATGGACTTAGCGAGAGCGAGCTGCGGCACGTCAGCAGTCGCCGAGTATCACGCTTCAAGTGAGGGAAAAATACCAAGGGCCGCACCACGCTGCTCAGTGTGCGCACGTCACCACGGTATGACAACGAGGCGGTCATCCCTGTCAGCCTGCGTCCAGGAATCTGGGGATAACTGCCACATTGACTAAGCGATGTCAGGATCCTACATTACCCCCGGCTGAGTGACAACGTAGGACCAAACTGACGTGTAGGAGACTGCTTCGTGCAAGTAGCGGGGTTGTCAATTATGTAACCTCTTATACTAAGCATATTGATCTTTAAAAAAATATATAGCGGGTGTGGTTACATTGTGGGCGGTTGAAAGTGCAGCATTATACGTGAATTGTCCGATCCTCTTAACACCAACTGTCCTTGATATATTATTCATGTGCTGCAAGCTGCTATCAACCCATTCATTTAATTAACAGAATTGCTATTAATGCTTTAGCAATGAGCTTGCTAAAAGAAAATGTCTTTACATTTACATATCTGTACACAATTCTGCCAGGCCTGGCATATTCATTTACAATTTAACAACATTGTGATTACGAGGTATGCGGTTGGGCCCGCCATAGACGTCATTGGGCGCGACTATGGCGTGAACCATCTGCACAAATCGAGCAGGAGTCTGGATTGTGCGTCCGACTCTAGTTTTTCGCACTGTTTGGTCGGTCGAAATTTTTTCGCGATTAGCGATATTCGCATGTTTGCTTTTTGTCGAGTCGATTGCGGCGTCAGCAGCACCCGGGGTTTTACCCCGTAGATGTAAAGGTATGCGGGAATACGTTCGTAAACCACCGCCGTTCCCGTTAGCGCGGGACGCGGCAGGGGCTCGCGAATGCGGCGCTACGTAAGCATTGTCTCTGTTGGACAAGTCTACTTTAACATCTATTTGCTTTGGGACTGTGGCCGATTTTTGATTGCTTCTGACTGCCGTCGACTGGTTTGTGTTGACTCTCGTCCCGTTGGACGTCGGAGTGTCCGCACTACCAGGTCTAGGTGGACCCTGTGGATTCCTACTAGATGTCCTGGTGGCCGTCAACTTCCGTGAGTTGCTTGGCGTTTTACGCTGTGTTGTCGTACCTGTTGTAGGCTCACACTCCATGTGAGCGGGTTTAACGCGATCTAAAGAGACCGTCTCAACCTTGCCTTTAACTAGGATTTTCATAACTCTGCCGCTCCTCGCGACGACCTTGTATGGTCCGTCGTAAGGGGCGGTCAGAGGCGGTGCAATTGCGATTCGGCGCAAGAATACATGAGTACATGTAGCGATTCTTGAATTGGAAAATGTTGTGTTGTTGTGTGTCACGTGGCGGACATAGACGGAGACGCGACATGGCTACGCGTAGCTTGTCTGAATAATTCTCCAAATCGGTGTTAGCGTCGACGTTGTACTGTTTAGTAAACTCTCCTGGGAGTCTAAGGGTTGTCCCGTAAATCATCTCAGCAGCTGACCTGCCCAGTCTCTCTTTCACGGCTGAACGAACTCCTAACAGTACGGCCGGTAACGTGATAGTCCACGGATTCGGTGACTCGTGCGCCATAATGGCGGCTTTCAATTGACGGTGGAAACGCTCGACCATGCCATTCGACTGAGGGTGATAACTCGTGGTACGATTCCGAATAATCCCGAATTGGTTAAATAAACTATCCCACAATTTGGACTAGAATTGAGCGCCCCTATCAGTGGTGATAGTGGCCGGGGTACCATAACGTGCTATCCATCCGCTGAAGAAGGCATCGGCGACCGTTTCGGCTCTAATATCTACCATAGGTATAGCTTCGGGCCAACGTGTAAAACGGTCGACACAAGTCAGTAGATATCTAAAACCATCGGCATAAGGTAAAGGTCCGACTATGTCCACGTGGACATGATCGAATCGCTCGGTAGGTTCAGTGAACTTTCCGAAAACAGGAGTGTTATGACGTGAAACTTTAGCGGTCTGGCAACCCTTACAGGTACGACACCATCTAGCAATATCTATGTTCATGCCGTGCCATACAAATCGGGTATTAATCAAAGGTCTGGTGGCTCTATGCGATGGATGGCCTAAACCGTGTAAGTTTGAAAAAACTTTTCGGCGAAATTTCGCGGTAGGGTACGGCCGGTTGTGTCCCGTGGACACACCACACCAGATCAATTGATTATCAAACGATTTCAATAGCTTGAAATTCATATTTGACGTAGTCGAATGTCTCAAGCGTGTGAATTCCGCGTCATTAGCTTGATCGAGACTTAACGCTTTATAGTCTATCACCGGGCCATCGTGTTTTGCTGACACTGATGGTCGTGACAGCGCATCAGCGACGAAATTTGTCTCTCCTTTTACATATCTAATATCGGTAGTGAATTCAGCAATGAACGCTAATTGACGTGTTTGTCGTAGGGATGCGCGCTCAGTGACGGATGCCATTACGAATGTTAACGGTTTATGATCAGTATTAACGAAAAAATTTCGTCCTTCTAAATTGTGTCTGAAATGTTTAATTGTAGCGTATACTGCCAAAAGTTCACGATCGAACGCGCTATAGCGTGTCTCTGCTGGGTTCAGCTTCTTGCTGAAAAACGAAAGCGGCTGCCACATACCATTTAAAAATTGCTGCAAAACGCCACCGACGGCGACATCACTAGCGTCACACGTGATGTTAAGCTGAGCCGTCGAATCTGGGTGCACCAGAAGCGTAGCGTTTGCCAGTATCTGTTTCGACTCGGAAAATGCTGACTCTGCTTCTTTATTCCACTTCAAATCGAAATTTGATTTCGGTGACAATCTGGTATGGCCTTCGTTGGCAGAAGTCAGTAGATTATTGAGTGGCGTCAGCTTGTCGGCGCAATGCGGTATGAAACGGTGGTAATAATTTACCATTCCCAGATACCTACGCAATGCTCGTTGCTTTTCGGATTTAATGAAGTTAACGATCGCGTCAACGGCGCTAGGTAACGGCGAAATTCCTTCGGCGCAAACGTGATGACCTAAGAAACTTAATTCAGATGTTCCGAACTGACACTTTTCAGGACCAATGATGATTCCGAACTCCGATAGTCGAGCAAAAAGAATTCGTAGATGTTTCTTATGCGTTTTATGATCTGGGCTGGTTACCAGTAGGTCATCCAAATAAACGAAAACGAAATCAAGTCCGCGTGTCACGTGGTCTATAAATCGCTAAAAAAGTTTGACCGGAATTTCTCAGACCAAATGGGGTTCTAGTGAGATTAAACAAGCCAAAAGGTGTGGTAACAGCAGTCTTGTGTACGTCGGACGCTTCCACCGGAATTTGGTAATAAGCCCTGACTAAGTCTATCTTCGAGAAAATTTTCGATCCGGCTTACCGCTGCGTAAAATCTTGAATATGCGGAATCGGATAACGGTCCGGTACGGTCTGTGCATTCAAACTACGGTAGTCCCCGCATGGTCTCCAATCGCCGTTTTTCTTTGGCACCATGTGAAGCGCTGAGGACCACTCGCTGTCGCTGGGTTCAATGACCCCTAATCATATCGTCAAATTCGCGTTTGGCGGTAACCAACTTATCGGGAGCCAAACGTCGTGGTCTAGCAAAAACCGGGTGACCTTTAGTCACAATCTTGTGAGTAATGCCGTGTTTGACGGGCTCACCCTTTGTCGTAGGGCGTGTCAGTTCCGGGAACTGGCCGAGGAGTTTAGTATATTCATTTTGAACTGTATCGACTCTGTTCAATGACAAAGGTTTAATCGAAGATAATGAAGCGGCAATGGCTAAGTCTGTACGCATGTCTCGAAGACATCTGCTTCTCAAGTCTACGAGCAAATTGTAGTGGATTAAAAAATCAGCCCCGATTATGGGTTGCTGTACATCTGCCACTATGAACGTCCACGGATATTCACGCTTTAAACCGACATCGACGACGCGTTTACAATTGCCGTAAGTCTTTATAGTGCCGTTATTAGCTGCCACCAGGGGAAGACTGTCAGCGCCCAAAATCCCGTTAGTGCAAGATCTCGGCAGAACACTGACAGCTGCGCCCGTGTCGATCAAATATCTGCATTTGTGTCCTTTATCTGCGACATATAATAACTTAGAGTGCGATAACGCGATATTCGCCACTTCGCGCTGACCTAATGAAACATAGTATGAACAGGGTTCACTGCACAAGCGCGCCTTTTCACCATAAGTGTGGTGGTAATAGCAAACCTGTGCAGTGGCTGTGTCGGTCGGTTGTGCGACATTATTTTGCGGCGTTTGCGGCGGCGGTGCGGAGGGTCGGACATTTTGTTGTGCATTAGTACAATTATTATTGGAATTATTAACAAACTCAGTGGCCTGTGCATTCGGCGGCGGAACGAAAGGTCGAGCGGTTGTTTGCGAATTCGTCGGCGGAGCGAAAGGTCGAGCATTATTTTGGGTCTCTATATTGGCTATGTTGGTTACTAATGAAACCTGAGGCCTGTACATTAGGGACAAATGCAGGCGCGTGAGCGTAGTTATTGGCTCGTCCACGTCCTTTATTCCGTTTCCTCTCAGAAGTTGTTGCTGTCTCTAATTTCTTGATGCGTTTGGATAGATCTTCTAACAAACCAACTAATTTGCTGGTCTCGTCGACTTTGATTTCTGCGACCCCCGGCTTACTCTCTTCAACGTCTTGCTCTGCAGCTAGTGCCCTGTCAGCCAAAACGGCTAAACTCTCAAGGGAGGCACTGTCGGGTTGAGTCGCCAAATGGGCTCTGCTGGAAGCGGGCATCTGTCTTATGAACGCTTGTCGAATCACCGCCTTTCCAACAACAGCTTTGGTGCCGAAACCTGCAGTCTTCTGCAGACGTCTCAGGAACCGCGAGGGAATGTCGCTTCCAATCTTCTTGCCAGAGATAACTTTATTAACCCTTTCAGGTGTTGTCAATCCTCGCCTCTCAATTAGTATGGCTTTCAGGCTGTCATATTTATTTGACCTGAAAGGCTGCAGCAGCACGTCTCTCACGTCTGATGCTATCTCGCCAGAAAGTGCAGCGCAGGTTAGGCTATACCGCTCGTCGTCATCATCGATCTGGTGGAGGGCGAATTGTGTCTCGATTTGATTAAACCAGAGCTCCACATCAGAGGCGTAGAAAGTTGCAATTCTAAACTTGGGCAAGTTCGTAGCTCGTTTCTGCGGCTGTCTACCAAGCGGTGTAGAACTCCTTGATGAGTCACTCCTCGAGTGGGAATTCAAACGTCTATCCCGAGCAATCCGAGCAAAATCGGCTTTGAGGCGTTGATATTCCTCATCAGCTGCTCGGAATTGAACCTCATTGTCTTCACTGTCGGGATGATAGCTATCTTTTGGTCTAGCACCCGCACCTTCTAGAGGCGATGACATGAATCCTCCGCTGTCGTACTGCTTTGACATGATGAAGTAGTGTTTATGAAATTATTTAATTAATTAAGCACCTGGGGTAGCTGGCCTTTTGGCTCTGTGCCTACCCCAAATGTGTTTAAAATGGCATGTCGTATTAACACATGCCAACTATTTTTGACGCGCCGTGCGCGGACAGGTTGTGCAATGCCGTAAAAATCAGATGAAGAATGTCTGTAATATGTTGAAGTTAGAAGTGTAGACTGTAGCAAATGTTCATGCTATGTCGCATGGTGCGAGAAACGGGGGTTGCAGATTAGTTGCAGAAATATGCGTCGTTGAAATTTCACCTAAGTGCTGTTCGCAAATTCACAAAAGGTATGTATTGATTAAAATGAAAACTGGAGGTCTATATGAGACATAAAACGTTTTCACTGAGTCACACACATGCAAAATGGTACCGTGAAAACCGTAGGTCGCAGTGGTACATAAAAACAATATGCCAGATATAACTGTGATAAGCTATGCTAAGCTATTATAATAGTTTTTGTAAATCGACCTGGGTGAAAAAAAAAATTTCGCACAAGTCGAAAAACACATTCAAATATTTGCAATGTTTCGCGATAGCGCAACTGTCAAATCGAATATTTCTGTATTTATAAAAAATTTAAACTTCAGAAATAACTATCGTGAGAAAATTTCGTTCTCAAACTGATAGACTAAATGTGACTGCGAAGAAAAACAGTGACATTTGTGATTTAAGAATAGTATCTAAAACGTGACTGACAGTAGTCTATGCTGATAAATGATAAAGTGTATCATTTCGTTGAAAAATGATATCTGTGATGAACATTCCACTCTTTTTTTTTTATAATGGTACGTTCATCACCGAATCACTTCATAAACGTCCGAATCAATCGCTCGCATCGATTCATTGGTTGACGTATAAACCGACTGTGTTCGATGGCGGTTGGTTTATGTCGCTTGTGGTGGGTGTGTGTGTGTATGATCGGCGCTCACAGCCTGTGCGGCTGGCAGCATGTGGCGTATAGTCTGTGACGGTAAGCTTTGAGCGATGCGTACATAGTATACAGTCAGCATCCCTGTCTCGCCTCACATTAGCATATTCATCAGCTACTGCGTGCCCAAATAAGGCGCTGAATAGCCTAGCACGATTACAAACACCAAAAGCGTTTCAAAGTGAATAAAAAAATCTAACACAATTAGTGACAGAATTTCGTTTTCGAAACGACTTATTTACACATTTTCTCCCTCAATCGTGTTGAAAAAGAAAATTTACAAACAATTAAAAAAAATATTTTTATTACAAACTTTCCGTGTAAAATTTGGAACACGTGACTAATAATCTCCACCAAATCAAAATGGCGGCTTACTTTATGCTAATGTGTTGCGGCGACACAGGTTCACTGTCCCGATGCATGCCGGTTAGGGGGGAACACGTGGGTGCCCACGGCGAGCTTTGAGCTAAGTTAGGGAAACCAGCGACCAAGATGGCGCTCACCTACCAAATACAAATACAATATTCAGCATTCTCTGAAATAACATATGATAATAGTACAAAATATTGACCTACGGTCCTGGGAATATTTTTAAGCAGACCAAATAAGACCGTTTATTGACATTCATTTAGGGAAACAATTTATTTTGGCCCTAAACCTATTAAAGGTTACCCGAGTCGAAGCGGTGGTAAAAATTTCTGTCGATTTTTAGAAAAATCGTGAAAAAATTTGACGAGATTTCGTCTGTGGACTTTAAGATCGAGTTACCCAATTATGGCAATCAACGATAAAAATAAGTTGTAGAAAATACCCCCCTCCTACTCGCCTACAGTGGCATTAGTAGGATGAAGGCATTAAACAAACTCTTACAATAAAAAATGATAGACTATGTCTATAAGAATAATTTTCTAGATTCTTCTAGAGAATCGGCAAGGCCGCCATCTTGAAAAGGCGCCAAACACGTGGGATTTCGACCAAAATTTAGAAATTTACGCCGTTTTCGACGCAAAGAAACGTGCTTCTCGTCTGGTAACTCTTTCTAACTAATTTAAACTGGCATATATATATTTTGACCTACAGCTTTCACGTACCTTGTGAAAAAAATGCTATTGATTTTTTTCAAAAAATCCCCTAAAATTATGAAACTATCCTTGAAAACAGCAGTTTTCACCCGGCGTCTAGGTGAAAACACTGTTGCGTGAACGATCAGTCGTCAGGGTCACCAATATGGCGAGTGGGATGGTCGGATTAACCAATATGTTGTGGTAAACCTACTCCGGGGTTCCGTTATGGGTCACAACGGCCGACGAAGGACTCCTCCCAATCTTGCCATCAAAACTCAAATAACTTCCTCCTCCGTCTGATCGACGGTATTAAACAAACCAGGAAACTGTCTTCCCTCTTGTCATATTTATTTGATTAACATGCGATAACAGCAAAGCACAACCATCCGCGCTCGGCACGTCTCTATGGACTTAGCGAGAGCGAGCTGCGGCACGTCCGCAGTCGCCGAGTATCACGCTTCAAGTGAGGGAAAAATACCAAGGGCCACACCACGCTGCTCAGTGTGCGCACGTCACCACGGTATGACAACGAGGCGGTCATCCCTGTCAGCCTGCGTCCAGGAATCTGGGGATAACTGCAACATTGACTAAGCGATGTCAGGATCCTACAGACAATTACGTTAAATGTAGTATTATTTATAAAAGTAAATAATATCAATGGGAGAAAAACCAACATGGCCGCCAAAAACAGCAAAACAAGATGGTGATCAGTAAATGTTCACGATTGACTTTTTGGTTTGAGAAGTGAAACATGCAAATCTTATGTTACCGATATTACATGTTAAATGTGAACAGGTCTGCTTTTTGTAATTATAGGAACAACATTTTCTTTTGTCTCTATTAGATGTATGTGTAATGAATATAGTGTATGTGTAACTTAATGCATGTAAAAACGTACATTGGAATAAGGTAGGAGCTTTGTTGAGTGATAAAATGCTCCAGACAGTCGAATGTACTAATAATATAGATGTTGATCTGGACTAGGAATGTTGGCTCTAGTGATATGATGATGCTGTTAAAAAATGTGTACCCAAAATTACTGTAAGAAGATCAAAATGTACCCTCATGAATTTACCATCTTGGTTTGAATCTGAAGTGAGACGTCTAAAAAAGAAGCAAGCATCATTGGGATACATTATGAAAAATAAGAAATTAATTACATAAAGCATTGCAGTTCAAACACAACCAGTTCATTGCTGATTTGCCTGACACACTAAAGGAAAACCCTAAACGGTTATGGTCTTATTGTAGATCGAGAACAAATAATATACTCAGAACATGAAGGTCCAAGCGCCACCAATCCCAATGATAATTATGTTCAATACATATTTTGAATTAGCTTCTAATAACAACGCTGGTGAGTCAATAGCTTTTGTAGTGGCTGAGGTAACTTTTAAAATGGCTGTGATGACTTCCCCAGTGGCCAAGATCGGTTTTTTTGTGGCC
Source organism: Flabesymbios commensalis (assembly GCA_964017125.1). Classification (NCBI taxonomy): domain Eukaryota; kingdom Metazoa; phylum Annelida; class Polychaeta; order Terebellida; family Flabelligeridae; genus Flabesymbios; species Flabesymbios commensalis. The sequence goes on along the minus strand of OZ024913.1, from coordinate 26,742,431 downwards.
AATATCACTTTGTGGTGACTGATATAGCTTTTAAAGTGGCTGTGATGACTTCTTCGGTGGCCAAGATCACTTTTGCAGTTGCTGAGATCACTTTTAAAGTGCCTGTGATCACGTCTTCAATGGTTAGGATCACTTTTGCATTGACCGAGATCACTTTTTAAGTGTTTTGTGGCCAAGATCACCTCTGTAGTGGTTGAGATAATTTTCAAGAAAGATGTGATCACTTCTTCAGTGGCTAAGATCACTTATCTAATGGTTGAGACAACTTTTAAAGTGGCTGTGATCACTTCTTCAGTGGTAAATATCATTTTTGTAGTGACTGAGATAAATTTTTTGCTGGCTGACATCAGTTTCTTAGTGACCAAGATCACCTTTGTGGAGGCTGAGATACTTTTGAAAGAGGCTGTAATTACTACTTCAGTGGCGAAGATAATTTATGTAGTGGGTGAGATAACTTTTAGAGTGGCTGTAATGACTTCTTTAGTGTCCAAGATCAGCTCGTTTGTGGCCAAGGTCACCTTTCTAGTGGCTCAGTAGTGGCTGACATCAGTTTGTTAGTGAGCAAGATCAACTTTGTAATGGCTGAGATAATTTTTAAGGAGAATGTGATCACTTCTTATGTGCCTAAGATCACTTTTTAGCTGAGATAATTTGTAAAGTGGTTGTGGTCACTTCTTTCGTGGCCTAGATCATTTTTGCAGTGGATGAGATAACTTTTAAAGTAGCTTCAGTGGCTGACATCAGTTTGTTTGTAGCCAAGATCACCTTTGTAGTGGCTGAGATCATTATTAGGGAGCATGTGATCACTTCTTTAGTGGCTAACATCACTTATGTAGTGGCTAAGATAACTTTGAAAGTGGTTTTGGTCACTTCTTCAGTGGCCAAGATCATTTTTGTAGTGGGTGAGCAACGTTTAAAGTGGCTGTGATCACTTTTTGTAGTTGCTGCGATAATTTTTAAAGTGGCTGTGTCTTCTTCGGTGGCCAAGATCATTTTTGAAGTGTCTGAGATAATTACTAAGGAGGATGTGATCACTTCTTAAATGATCAGTAACTTATCTGTGATATTGACCGAGCTATAACTCAATATAGATTTTTCGGTAATGGGGGCACACATTTGCATAAAAATGGCACGTGGGACATTTTTCAGCTTGTGAAAAAAGCTAATCGTTTTCTACGTTTTTTTACAAGCTAGATACATTAATTAGAAGTATATTTACGAGGGTGCACTGTAACCCTACTTTTCGACTAGACTAATAAGCTTATCAAAGCCACATCCAAAGGTTAGAAAAATCATTACAAATAAAAGCAAAACTATTGTGAAACATAAAAAATTAAAAAAACACAAAATGGAAAGTGAAATGAAATTTAATTTGACACATACACTACAGACAGACACAAAGAATGTTCCATCAATGAAACATTTGGCGACTTTTTTTTTTTATGTCGCTTATTTATTGTAAAACTACTTCCAACCCTTTAATCAGCACATTTGTAAGCAAATTTATGATTAATTATCACTCCCTATGTTATTTCTGTGACATAGTCGGACATTTTGGATTTTACCCTCCTAAAAATCCTCCTATGAATATCCAGAGTAAATATTTTGTGTGCCTAGTCCAGACCTTATACAAGGCCGTGGTACAAAAATATTTTGGTAAGAAATTTGGTTTAGGTTTTTTCCAACTTTCCGTGACTAATAGCACAATACTAATTAATGTTCGACGGCATGCAAGAAATCTGGGCCCAGGTGTAGTTACGTACTCGACACCAAAACTGACTGATGGGTGCTGATTGACAATTTACCAGCACGTGCTATAAAATACCGTCTTTTCTTTGGATGGGTGTCGATAGCTACACTTAGGCCGAGATCTGTTTAAGGACAGGTTTTAAGGCTTCTTTCTGTGTAGCATTCAGAAAGTTACACGTGTCTTGAATTTACTCTTATGTATTGAATACTTCATCGAACCGTCTGTGATGTATTTTAATATATTTTATGTCTGTGATGTATATTATTATATTTTATGTGAATTGATATATTGTTGTACTCCTGAATCTGAAGTGTATTTTGGTTATATATTATATGTGTGTTCCTGTGGTGTATGGGAAATACATATGCAATCATTCTAAATGTCTATTAGGAGTATCAGAAAATGTCTCAAAATCACAAAAATGGCCAGACCACACAGACGTCCAATGTCAAAACGGCCAGACTGCTATGAGTTAATGTTCACATTTCGACACCTTTATGAAGACTGTAGCTATAAGGGATGAAATATTAATAACGATTTGTTGTTTCCGTAAAATCGCCTCTATCGTATTTACTAAAATTTATAAAACAGGTCATATTTATGCGAAAAATCATAATATCAAAGAGTCATGTGAGCTCATATGATAGTATTCATAATCTGCACGTTTTGATACTTTTATGAAGACTCTAGTAAATCTATGTTCAATTTTATTTACAATTTCGTGTTTTTTCATATATTAGGCTAATTCATATTGCCTATCTTCCACAGAACAGGTCATAATTTTGGGTAAAATCATAATATCAAGTGATATATGGGTTTAAATTGACCAGGAGGGACCCTGGAACAACATATAAATGGGTGACAGCTTGTAACATTCCGTCCTCTTGACTTGATTTCTAAGCCTTTTTTGGTATTGAATTCCTGGTCTATATGTAACACCAGTCGAAAATGATATTATTAAAACAAGTGAAATGATATCCGCGCCGGCAAGAGTTGCAGACACTGCACAAACAGTTGAAACGGCATTGGATCGATATCTCGCGCTTGACTGGGAGTGCAGAGAAAACCACTACAAATCATTTCAGTCACATACAGTAGAAACTGCTATGAGCAGCCACTAATATGAGACGCCAAGCTCCTATGGGAGTCCACTTAGCCATTCCCCAGAATGACATTGTGTATACAAAAGGACACTTTTACTGTGTTCCAAGGGTTGCTGCTCATAGCAGGTTCTACGGCAATAGTAAACAAGGAGACAAATTGCAGGAATAATTTTCTTTTATTTGTAGGTATATAATAATAATGATAATAATACAACATTTCTGTTCAGCAGACATGTATGGAATACTGCTCGTATTTAAGTCTATATCAGCATAATATAACTATAACAACAACAGATTTAGGCACACACATGTTCCACTGTTTCAACATTATTTTAACAACATAACAGTCAAGACTGGCTTATGTGCCCAGTCTCTAGAAATTGCATCCTGCTTGAGGATTTCACTGGACAATTGGTGCCTTAAACCTAACAATGCTGAATCATTTTTGTATATTATAAACCATGGAAACCAGAGGATTTCTTTCAATTTTAAATCATCATGAATGTCTTACTTAGCTCTTTCTGCTTCATTTGAATAACTATGCTATGGGTCTACTATAACGCATAAGGGTTTTGTATTGCAATTCTAAAATCATAGTATTCGGAAGCATCAGAAGCCTCGTCTAAAATGCCATCTGGGAAATTGTAGGGTAAAACGTGCAATTATCTGAGGCTTAAAGAAGGTGGATTGCTAAAAGCGCAAGTGCAGCTTTAAAAAAACAATAACAAGAAGTTTCCATGACACATTTCCACACTTACACCTTAACTGTTGTGCTGCTGGAGCCGTATATATCCGGTTTCGAGTAAATAAAATGACACTGAAATCCATAACATAGTTTGTGATGGATGTTCAGTTAATCAGAATGTTAATTTTTACAACTGTTTATTTTTCATAAATAGTCATCTTTTTCGTCATTTGAAGCTAGAAATTGTGTTAGAAATTACAGATTCAAATGACGAAAAATTAAATTTAAACGGGTCAGCAGGAAAAGGGTTAAATTATTCTTGATCTGAATTTCCTCTGATAGATGTCAATTTTCATATGGAAATCAAGAGAAAATTACCTCTTATCTCGCTAAGTTAATTCATTTAAATTTTCGCTCGTATGAAGTTGTGTCTCGCAACCGTGACCCACAACTTCAAGTGGGTGAAAATTACCCGTGTTTAATAATTAATACCCAGACTTTCCAAAATACTTGCTTATTTAGAGACAAAACATTTGAAAATCTTGATGCTTAAAGACACATGCTCAAATCTTAATTAGGTACTAAAATGGACCAAAAGACACTTTGAATCATTAACATTATTCTTAACCCTTATCCTGCTGATCACGACTATTGTTGTTCTTAATCGATTTTATTAGTCAACCAAATCACTGTTACATGTATTGGGAATTAAATGTGTGTCACAACGTAAGATTTTAAAATAATTGTTCTCAAATTAACCCTTTGGCAGTTATAGGGTTAAGCCCTCACGATGCATTAAAGCAACGTTTTACATCCCTGAAAAACATACTTAATTTTCCTACAACCAAGCGTTTTAGAACGAAAATTTCCATGAAACTGGTTTACCAATACATGACAGTTTTCTTTAATTTTTAAACCACATCAAATCATCTTCATCCACTACAAGTCGAGAATTGCGACAGCAATTCGCGGCTTGTAGTGGATGAAGATGACAATGGTAAATTCAGGCTTGATGTAGAGGAAAATGTTACAGCAGGGAAAGTCAATTGAATTGCAGGCGGAGAAAATATGAAAATGCCCAGACTTTCCAAGTATCAGTATTCACACTGGGATTTAGACGATAGACGTAAGTTAACCCGTATGCAACCGAATTGCTTAGATTATTTTTCATTCATTTGAAGCTCGAATTGCTAACGCAATTTCCAGCTCCAAATGACGAAAAATAACAATATTTATGCAGAAATATATGTCTTCAGAATGCAATTATTTGATTAACCAAGCATCTACCACAAAATATTTTAGCAAATTGAGTTGAATTTATTTGGTCTGCAATTTACTTGAAAACGCATATATACGGTTCCGACAGGATAATGGTCACATAATGGTCAACCGTGCATTATTTATGCTACTGACGGCACAAGAGACGACATACACAATTAGCACTGTATATGGGCAGGTTAAAGCTTGGCTAAAAAGATAGAAAACCTGTCACAAATCACAATTGTAAAACATTGCAAATCGGCAGGAATGTTGATAATAAAATTATCACATGGAAACGCAGGTTTTGTTTCATAGCAGCCAGGTAGCAAGTCAGCTCAAAAATACATTGCTTGAAAATCAACTACATGTATTACGAAATAAATCAATAGATGATGCTTCCTGGCAAACACAACACTGGTTAGATGATGGCCCAACATTTTCCTAATAAACCCTCGCAATGCATCAAAGCATCCTTTTGCAGCACTGAGAAATGACTTGATTTCATGGAACTGTTTTAATGAGAACAATATTATTTTTTGTTTGTCACCCACTTCAAGTCATCTTAATCCACTGCAAGTCGAGAATTGCGACAGCAATTCGCGGCTTGCAGGGGATGAAGATGACTATGATAAATTCAGGCTTGAAAGGGTTGAACCAGCACAGGGATAATGTAATGTTTTTGGATAAACCATGGAGACCAAAGGGTTTTCAATTTGAAATCATCATAAACTATGTCTTACTTAGCTCTTTCCGCTTTATTTGAATCCCCATGTTATCGGGTTATGGGTCTAGGGCCATTAGAGATATTTTAATTCTTGCAGTGTGCGGACAGTCTTTATACTTCAGATTTTGACGCCTACACGTCAGATTCTGACGTCTAAAGACGATCCTCCCACTGAAAGGGTTCACTCACACAGAATCAGATGTACTATTCTCAAACACTATTTCTGAGACTAAAAATTATAAAATAATTTAGAGAAGCAATTCAAACAGCAGTGACTGCTCACTTTCCACGTAAGCTGGTACTGATTACCTTGCTCTGATAAAAGATCAGTTTTTAAGATACAGTAGTAGGCGGCATTGAAGAAAATATGATAAGCTGGAAGCAATATTATAGAATTATTTTTTATCATACAAATATTACTTTTTTTCTGCTATTACATTTTTTGGAATGCCATGTTTTCTATATTCAAATACACTTACTAATCTTCTGCTGTATATCCTGATGGACTTTTAACATTGTGAAATTAATCTCTAAAATTAGGAACTAAAGGGTCGCAAGCACCACCTTACATGATCCCACTTATGACCATTAAGTTCCAAGGGATAGCTACATATCCATAAACAACAATAACGTAGTATAAATGTATAATACATTTGTATTGAGTGAAATTTTATCTCTGCAGTAAGAAAATACATCCTCCAGATACCATGTATACTATGGGACTTAATTGTTACTTAAAAATCCATGCAGTCGTCATGCACAACAAGCCATGCAAAGCCAAAAGGCAGGAACGTTTTTTTTCAAGTAAGCATGTACTGCTTTTCAGCTTTGCTGAGGAGCACTGTACTGCACTGGCGACATCAATAAAAATCCCTTCAGCTTAGCCATAATTGAAATAGTATTATGTTTAACGGTATATACATTATTATTAACTATACAATATTCATTAATTATACAACTATTCTTTATTTCTGAAACACATGCCAAATCATTTCCCTGATGTTAAAAAGTTGTATCTGCCACTTTACAAAGTGGCGGATACAACCCTTTAACCCTTAAACCGCCGGTACCGATTATATTCGTTTTTTACCATTTTTATTAGGACATTGCCTATCAGTTTTTAGACATGTTGAAAACAAAACGTAACACCAATCAGTAAGATTCGAAAATAGCTGACTTCCATTTTGTCAAATCTGAATAATTTTCACTCACTTGAAGTTGTGGATCGCGTCAGAGAGACACAACTTCAAGTGGGTGAAAATTCAACTTGAAAAATTTGGCGGTTAAAGGGTTAATAACAAGGAGACCATAGCATAACGGGAACTGTACAACCTATGAACACAAGCACTTAAAGCCTCCGAGTGGTACAGAGTGTCTTTTTCCACAATTGTTCAACAATTTGTCACCTCAGGGATGGAAGGGTGTGCCAAGCAGACACAAGACGTTGAATCAATTTTGGCTGATCCAACATTGTAAACAGTGGACCAAAGTTAAATCAACATTGATTCAATGTTTTGTATTTGCAGGGCATCTGCTGTTTCACAAAGCGGCTTATATCTGAGGGGACTAAATATTTTTCCACTATAATCTATGCCATTTTGATGTATATGAAATTACATATAGCATGTTATTTTCGATGTAAACTGGAGATGTAATATTAAATGTCGATAATCAAACCACAGTTTTCAAAGACACCAAAATTAGAAAACATGTTTATAGACCAATACATTTATTTTGATATTTACCACAAAGCTACATTCTCTTAGCCATTACCAGCCAAATCATTACAGCATGTACCGAGACAGGTTTTGATAATGTACTTGAATTTGAAAGCACACAAGCTTCTGTGTAATGGACTTAACCCTTTGAACCCATGTACCGATATATTGGTATATTTGTAATGTTATGGCAATTATCCCAACATACCGATATATCAGCATGAAATTAACCTCTTCAGGTCGATCATAATTGCAAGTACATGTAGGTACTGTACTCATCGTTCATACAAGCAACCACTGATGGAATTCAGGGCTTTTCAAGACCAAATATCGCCATTTCACGACTATGATGTAGGGAGTCATAACAAAAATCTGGGCAATTCTTATTTAAAAATTATTTTTCCGTATGATTTTCATCCACACCCCACCTTGCGAGCAAAATAGTAATAATAACAGAATATTTTTGATCAATTTTGTAAAGATTTTGACAAAATAAGCCACACTATATTTTAACATTGAACAACTCTAATTTGTCAAGGTTTTTCAAGATATTTTTTAAAATTCAAGGCTTTCAAATTTTTGGGGTACTTGCCTCTCGAATTTATCACTTACCCGACTTGCCACTGACATGCAGTTTCTGTTGTTACAGTCGTTGAAATTAAAATGCTGCAAATTGAGGCTATTGCCCAGGGGGCCACTGTCTGTACGTTTTTACTTGCCCCCACCTGAAATCGGTTGCCCCGAGCAATCGGGCAACAGTTAGTGTTGAGCCCTGAGACAGCAATAAATTACAGTAGATTATTTAATAAATTATGATTGTCATAATTTACTTTCCCAGCAACATTATAAAAACATTAATAGGGTATTACTTGGGAATTTGGTCGAGATTGTGAAGATCCTTTGAAAAGTACAACTCAGATACTAATTTTTAAATAATAATATTCATTTTTGCAATTTCTGACCAAACAGTTAATATCCCCTAAAAATCATAACACATCGAAGCTAGCCCAAATGTTTCAATGTTAGGAAAACAAAAAATAAAATTGTGTAAGACCACATACAAAATAACAGACACAGATTTCGTTGACATTTTGCTAAATCACACATGCTTCAGATTTCACATTTTTATCACTATTTTTCGCTGGAACAGACACTGAATCACAAGTGAAATAAATAGACACATTCACAACCTTGATTCTTTTTTAAAAGTGCAGCAGTGTAATTCGTGTCCATCGTGTGCTGGCAGTCAGCACTGCGCCCAACGCCACACAGGAGATTGGAAATGTACCAAACAAATGTTAACCCTTATGCTGCCGGAACCGTATATATCCGTTTTTATGAAAATTTCAGACTAAATAACTGCAATTAAAGTTGTTAAAATGTTTGTGGTAGATGCTTAGTAAATCTAATAATCACATTTTCAAGACATATATTTTTCAACATTTGGAGCTGGAAATTGCGTTAGCAATTCCAGCTTCAAATGAATGAAAAATAGTTATAAACAACAATTCGGCATCATAAAGGTTAACCCTTGTGATGCTGAATTGTTTGTTCTGTTTTCATGCATTTAAAACCGGAAATGCACACAAAATTCCAGCTATGGACGACAAAATATATTTACATTTTTTAAAAAATACACATCTCCGATATTGAAATTTTTTATTAACCCTTATCCTGCTAGGGTAATTTACTTAAATTTTCACCCACTTGAAGTTTTGTCTTGCTACCACGATCCACAACCTCAAGTGGTTGAAAATTAGGCATATTTGTTTAATTTGTGACCAAAAATTTACAAATTTGCACATTTCCAGATTGTTTGCAATGTGATTTATAAATTTTAATAATTTCTGACTACTAGTTTTTGCGCCAACAAAAATGTGATGGGACAGTTGGAGGGGATTATAGTATACATACAGTATAGCAGCACAAAGGTTTACGACTCTCCTATAATACTGGTCTGTGGATGGAGTGTTGCATGAAGTATTAAATCTCTAAAGTATAAAATCAAACAGTCTTAGAAAAGTACACAACTGTTAAAAACTTTGATTACAAAAACCTGGCTGTATACTAAAATAAGTCTCAAAAGAGTCTGGGATAACGATCATTTTCTTTACACCTATGATTGCCACCACGACTCGCATTTCAATATAAACTGCATGTACCTAATATAATTACATTTTTATTTATACTTATTTCAGTATCAATCATAATATAAAAAACAAAATGAAATTTAAATTTCAAGTACAGTTTCCCCAAGTGACAATCAGTCGCATGCGTGTGTGACCAAGTATATAGAATCAGACCTGATTCTATTTTCCTTGGTGTGACAAAATCTGTCCCACCTCAACACTTCAAGCGCTGAAATATATGAAATTAAACCATGGAGAATTTTTTTTTTTTTCAATTTGAAATCATAAATGTCTTATGTGTAGTTAGCTTTTTCCACTTCATTTGAATCCCTATGACGTTATGTGTCTACGGCCATTAGAAATATTTCGATTAATTCAGCGCAGGGATCATCTTTAGACATTGTCAGATTCTGACGTCCAAAGACAGTCTCTGCACTGAAAGGTTTAATGAGTAATCGAAACAGAAATATATTCAAATAATGTCAGCAATACGTTGGAGGCTCAATATTTTGGTAGTTGAAACTCTTCCTAAGATTTAACCCTTGTGCTGCCAAATGTTTTGTTCCTATTTTTCATTCGTTTAAAGCTGGATTGCTAATGCAATTTCCACCTTTAAATGAATGAAAAATAATTTTATTTATGAAATTAGACATCTTCCATGTTGAATTATTTGATTTACTGAGCATCTACCACAAGATAATTTACAAGTTTTACTAGTATTTTATTTAGTATGAAATTTGCTTGAAAACAGATCTACCGTATTATTATTATGAGAACATTTATAGTCTCCTTCAGCGCTCAAAGGGTTAGACCAACTTGACGGGTGTCCTTAACCTCTACAACGCAGAAATAATTTTGTATAAACCATGGAGACCAAAGGGGTTTTTTAAATATAAAATCACCATAAATGTTTTAGTTAGCTTATTCCGCTTCATTTGAATAGCTAGGCCTATGTCATATGTCTCGAGCCATCATAGATATTTTTCTCTTTCAGTGCGGGGATCGAAATTAGCCATCAGAATCTGAAGTCCTATTGAAGTCAGATTCTGGACTTGAAGTTGGTCCCTGTGCTGAAAGGATTAACCGGGATTGTGTAAAAAAGCACACATTTTCTTCAACAGTCTCACATCACGTATTGGAATACAAGAGCATGATTGAACGCAGAACTAGTGCTGTCAGAAAGATTTTCCAATCTACCACTCTCGCTGTCTGTAATCTGGTAGGAAATACTGTACAAGATTCATACTTACTGTATGTACAACACATTGACTGCAGCTAAAATGTCAGCCAGCTTTCAGAGTTTATTTACAAATACATTCCCGCATACATCCCCTTCCAGGGAACTGGAAATGCACCCATCCCTCATTTAAGTCTTTATCTTGTTGGGACAACAAAATGAACACGGTTTTAGATTTGTCAGGGGGAGACAGACCAAACCTCCCCAAGATTTTTTCAATCATTCGAAGCTGGACAGATTGAAATGAAGAAAGCACACACAACAACCACTTTTCCTGCTTTTTCAGCTTCAACTTAACAAAAAGACATATTTCACAATAACTCGACCTTTAATCTTTTTCATTTGTTCTCAAGCTCCTTCTTAGTCTCTATGAGCGGCTCAATTACGAGTCAATTTCCTTGTATTAAATCGGCTAGAAGCAAGTATTGCAGCTTCAAAAGAATGAAAAAAACAGAATCTACAAGCATCCATCCTGCTTTTTCCACTAAACATCACTCATCCATGGGTCGCTGGAGGCTTTTCAGCTTGTTCTCAAGATCCTTCTTGGTTTTATGTCAGTGTAGAATGAGGAAGTATTGCAGCTTTAAAACAATGAAAAAAGCACACTCCACAACCAAATTCCCTGCTTCTTCCAGCTTCAAATGAACAAAAAAACACATTCCACAATCACTCGTCCATGGATCGTTCACTGCTTTTCCGCTTGTTCTCTAGCTCTTTCTTGGTCTCTTTGAGCGCCTGCGTTTTCACGAAGTCAATTTCTTTGTATTCCGTGGGGGAGGAGGAGCGTGCGGGAGGCTCCCGAGGAGGCTTGGGATCGGGAGCAGAGTGTCCCACTAGATCCAGGGACAAGTACTGCAGACGGTGGTCGCCACTAGCGCGTGAAGAGTTGGCGGCACTGGGCGCCGGTGGCTTGCTGTCCAGGCTCTTCATGGCTGGACCACGTGACTGTGCAAGATCCTAAAAGCAAAGGAATCACAATTATTAAAGGTATTGTTTTATTGTCATAGTAGCATATAAATAAATAACCCTAAAACGTGACCATCAATCAGCAATATTGAAAAATAGTTCGCCTTTATTTTGTCAAATCTGAATAATTTTCACTCACTTGAAGTTGTGGATCGCCTCAGCTAAACAAAACTTTCAAGTGGGTGAGAATTACAATTCAATAATTTGGCGGTTAAAATGACCATTTTTTTAAATTATGCTCTCGTCTCGCCATCCATACTGATGATAACATTCACCACATTAACAAAGAAATATTGTTAATAATGTACTTGTGATGAAGTCTTGATCATGTTAATAATGTATTATCAATTGATTAACTAGGTCTATGTGAATCATATTTTCATGGTGATTTACCATGTTAATTGCTTTTTTAATTAAATCAATTTCAGCCATTATTTGTTATGAAAGCATATAATACAAGAAACACTAAACCCTCATCCTGCTGATCTCGACTATAACCGCCTTAACCCTTTGAAGCCTGAATTTACAGTTGTCATCTTCATTCACTACAAGACGCGAATTGCTGTCGCAATTCTCGACTTGTAGTGAATGAAGATGACTTGAGGTGGTTTAAAAATTAAAGACAATTGCCATATATTGGTAAACCAGTTTCATGGAAATATTCATTCCAAAACCCTTGTTTGTAGGAAAATTAGGTATGATTTCAGGGATGTAAAATGATGCTTTAATGCATCGTGAGGGCTTAAAGGGTTAAAATGAAGAAAGTATGTTTATCTAAATACATATCTGAACAGAGCATCATTTGAGGACAAAGGTTAACCCTTATGCTGCTGAATCGTTCTATTTTTCAATAACTTGAAGCTGGAATTGCTAACGCAATTTCCCGCTTTAAATGATGACGAATATTTCAGATAGATGAAAAATGAATATCTCCAATATTGAATTATTAGATTAACTAAGCATCTACTGAAAACCATTTAATCAAATTTCGTGATATTTTTATTGACCTAAAACATGCTTGAAACCGCATATATTTAACCCTTTAAGCCCTCAGGTTGCATTAAATCATCATTTTACATCCCTGAAAACAGACTTAATTTTCTTACAACTAAGGGTTTTAGAACAAAAATTTCCATGAAACTGGTTTACCAATACATGGTAATTTTTCACAATTTTTAAACCACAACAAATCATCTTCATCCACTACAAGTAGAGAATTGCGACAGCAATTCACGGCTTGTTGTGGATGAAGATGACAATGGTAAATTCAAGCCTGAAAGGGTTAAAGTTCCAGCAGCAAAAGGGTTAAAATCTGTATAAATATAACAGGTGCCACAGCTCTTCATATAGAAGGACGTTGATATTTTTTTTTAGTTTCTTGCAAATTTGTACCAAAGATAACAGTATGGTGTGTAGTGAGATTGTAAGGCAGAAGGCCTACTACATGGAAGTGCTCAAGCAAAGTTACAGAATGTAGTATCCTCAAAGTGAATCTTGAAGTAAAACCTAAATCTTAGCCGTGTGATTGGTTGATGTGACCATCTCGACCAATCACATGACTAAAATGATGGATGAACAATAAATACATGAACACTTACAAACAAACGTCAATAAACATGATAAAGAAGAGCAAATTCACACATCGGTCTAAATTAATATTTTTAACATGTTTAGCAAAAGAGGTAAAAGCTGGCGAGTCTAACTAAATTTTGTCCTTAAATTGTTCACTAAATGCCCCATTTAGAGATCAAACCAGAATATAGGAATACAAATAAGAAAAAATACCTTTACCAATATAATAAAACCAAGAAAGTGAAAAGCACTAGATGTGAAAAGATACATTTTTAAAAAGATACTCAAAAACAGTATTCTCAAATGACTTTGATGATATGTTGAACCAACATGCTAGATATTGGCCCATCATTCCACCAATGTTGTAACAGCATCTATTATCTGCTGACCAGACAACTATACATAAGTGGACTGGGCTTCATAGTAAACTGAGGTGTGATCATTGGTGATGTCAAGCAGTGACAAAAAGCTAAATGTAAAGTTGTGGGGTGAAAATCTACCCAAACCAACACAAAAACAAGCCCGACCAAAACGTTACACCAGCCCAGCACTTGTTCAAATTGCTCAAACAGATGCAGGACCAGCTTTGAACCAGTGCTGGGTTGAGGCTTCGTACATGGCGAGTGTAAACCTGAGTAAATGTCCCAACACCTGAGTCTGATTTTTACCTCGTCCCTCACATGGCATACTATATAGAATACACGATTGGGTTAGTAACTAATAGTACTTCAGTCAAATATAAATTCACATTTCTAACCCTTTAACTCTTCCTTTACTGACTTCCCCCTGATAAAACTACCCCCAGAAACCAACTTCTTTTTTAAGGAGGACTTGAAATAGCCCCTGTGCACCATGCAGGTTATAGCTATGCGCATGTGCACATAGCACAAATTAAAAATGTCAGAGAACATTGCGTGCATGTCACTAACCATTCTGGTTGGCGATTTTCAATGATGCATGTAATGAAATATCTCCATTGCAATTAATGCATGTACACATGTGGATTTCGCATAAATGCGAAATTGGTAAAGGGAGGTAATATTCGCATAAATGCGAAATTGGTAAAGGAAGAGTTAAGTGCTAAGCACAGCTATAAATACGTAGTTTATAATTTGTTAACCCTTTCAAGCCTGAATTTATCATTGTCATCTCCATCCACTACAAGCCGCGAATTGCTGTCGCAATTCTCAACTTGTAGTGGATGAAGGTGATTTGATGTGGTTTGAAAATTAAAGAAAATTGCCATGTATTCGTAACCAGTTTCATGGAAATATTCATTCTAAAACCTTTTGTTCTCGGAAAATTAGGACTGTTTTCAGGGATGTAAAATGATGCTTTAATGCATCGTGAGGGCTTAAAGGGTTAATAAACCACTGAAATCAATGTTAGTACATGTACAATGTAGGAATAAAATCAGTGTTTAAACATCAATATTTGCAAATGTTTGGCCTCAAATTGAATAAATACGAGTTAAATTTACCCACAAGAACTTGGCGCTTTAAGGGTTCTAATTTAACCCTTAAAACGCAGAAGTATTTTTGCATAAACCATGGTAACCAAAGAGTTTTTTCAATTTGAAATCTTCATAAAGGTCTTAGTTAGCTCTTTCTGATTCATTTGAGTACCTATGGGGCTACGGTCATTAGAAATATTTGTGAGCCTACTCTTACAGTACAGGGATCGGCTTTCGACGTCAGATTCTGTCATCTACATACGTCACATTCTGACGTCTAAAGTCGATGACGTTTAAAGTACAAAATCACTAAATTACCTGAATACTACCAAGGTTGCAAAGTGAAAAGCAGTTACTGCTGCTTGCCATTGCTCAGAATCAATCTAAATCTAAATCTCATGATCATAGACATGATAAATAGGCATTATTAGTTTGCGATCATGGTGAAATCCTTTATATTGAAATGTTATAATTAAACATGTTAAAGTAGTGCCATGCTGTAGGGTTTTAGAGAGAATAATGTATAAATCTATGACAAGATGACGATTAAAATGGTCCCTCAGAAATTTACTTGAGCTAAAAATTAAACTTTTTGCAACACAAACCAGGAGACGTAGACTGGCAAAATATCAGATCTTTGTTGGACCACCGTTGTCGACTAAATTATGCCAATGTAAGGAGATTCTATCAGGAAATATGTCAGATATTTAAGTGCGCGCATGAACAGTCTTTATACGCAAGAATCCGTATAAAGACGGTCCCCACACAAAAAAATTAAAATATTTCTAATGGCCATAAGCCTACAAGGCAAAACATAGGTATACAACTGAATCAGAAAGACCTAACTGATACATTTATGATGATTTCAAATATTAAAACAACATTGGGTCAATGACTCGTGCTTGCTGGGCTCATAGCCTCTGTAAAATCTACTGTTATTTAAATGGTATTTCTCACTTACCGAAACGGGCAAGCTGTCCACAGAGTGCTGGTCATTAAATGAGTCGTCTGTTTCATCTTCAGAACTTGATGTGTCGTCAGAAGCTCCGCCACGCCTGGTAGGCAGGGGAACTTCAAGCTGAGACGGCCTGTCCACTCGTTTAAAGCTACGTGTTCTGTGTGTCGGAAAAACGGCAACGTTCTCTGAAAATATACAAAATTGTGAACTTTAACACAGTCATGATAACCATGATAACCCTCCTTGCTTCAAATATCCAAATATAAGACCATCTTCAAGCGATAACATTTGCAAATGAGTAAATCATTTATAAGAGAAGACATTTGCTATTATTATTGAAGGGTAGTATGCTCAGAACAACAGATAAAATATTACTGATATTCCTTTTTTTCTGGTTGACCAAAAAAAATTGAACAAATTTCGGAATTTAGAAGTTAGGGAGGGCATTTGAATTTTTAAAAAAGCTATGCAGGTGAAGAAAAAAAATAGATAAATGAAAACATTGCTTCAGCTATGTTTGTTTTTTTCATCACCTGCATAATCAGATAATCTAATTAAATGAACCAGTTTTTTTTGGAAATTGGCATGTTTCTAATGCACGTGCTGGGCAGGATTTTTTTGTAATGTGTTGCCTTAATCTAATGTGTGGGCTCATCTAAAACAGAGAATAAAACAAAGTGGCCTAATAAAACCATAGTTGTGCCTAGCACTTAAAGGGTTAATATTGGAAAACAACATGTTTATTTGTTAAGAGGGAGATAAACAAGTCACCATATACATGATGTAACGATATTACACGCTGTTAACAATTAAAGCGCTGAAAGAATTTGTAAAAAACAATCCTGACGAAAGGGGTTTTTTCATTTCAATTTGAAATCATCATGTAATATCTTACTTAGCTGTTTCTAAATCATTTGAATATGTTATGGGTATATGTTACAGGTCTACAGCTGTTATAATTATATTTAGTCTTACAGTGCGAAGATCGACTTTAGTCGTCAGAACATCAGATTCTGATGACTAAAGTCGATCCCCGCTCTACTTCTTTTTTATAATTATCATAAGTCATGATTATCTGCAGCTAGGCGAAGTGGAAGCCAAAAGGCGGTAGCTCCTTAACTGAAAAGTGAGCGGCTGAGTGCCTTATGGCTCAGCCCTGCATTATGGGGAGATTTATATAAAACACACAAAAAAATATATTGTAAAATAGAACACCAACCATTCTGTAGCTGCTTGAGGGGTCTTAGGACAGGTGCTGGAACAAAATCTGAACAGTTTCGACTGAGTTGAGGTATTGGTCTATTAGAGCTGGGGCTATTATAGAGGTTCTCGGTATTACTACCGGCAGTGTTGTTGACGTACTCGCAGCCCGTGTCACCCTGCATGGGTAGATAGGTGGCCTCTGAGCTGGCATCCATAGGCAGGTACATGTCATCGTCCGGCAGGGTCTCCTGCGTGTATCCTGGTGGGGCATTGATGTAGCGGTGTTTGTTCACTCGGCCGTGGGGTGGCGGCGGTGGCATACGTTCCAGTAATTCATGCTCGGTCTGCTGCCTGGGGAAGTCATACCAATCATCTGTGGTGCTCTCCACAAGCTGCGAGCGCTGGCCAGGTGAGTTATACGTGTGTGAGGAGGCGTCAGGGGGCAGGTTCATATAGCGGCTTTCTCGTGTCAGGCGCTGATTGTCTTGTTTGGGAGGGCGGGGTGGAGGTGGTACACTGTCCAGCAACGTGTCCTGAGACACCGCTTTACGACCAACAGACACAATTTCAGATTTGGGACTTAAATTGGGACCCTTTCTGCTCAGGTGTTCCATGGAGTGGTGCTCTGACGGGCGAGGTCTAGGGTGATCATACACATCGTTCTCGCTGGGCGCTTCAAAAACAGAGTCCACAGTGCTGACTAAATGATGGGAAGTGTGCGTTTTGGACCTGGGATAGTCATACATGTCACTGGACTCAAACCCAGAGTCTGCGATGTGATTCTGTGAGCTACGACTGCCTGTTGATGAATTGGAATCTCTACTAGTACCCCCTTGATTCTCTCTAGTGATCAGCGTGGGTTTGTGAGGAGGGGGTACTTTATACAGATCTTCTCCTGTGGTACTACTAGACTGCGGCACCCCGTGGTAATTCCTGGCAGGTACTGTGTCCAGGCTGGGACTCGTCTTACTACCTGCCGTCTGTATCAGATGAACAGGTTGGTTGTTGTTTGGGGCTGTGTAGAGGCTATCATCAGGAGTTTCTGCCGGTGCGGGTGGTGGTGGCATTTTGTACAGGTTGTCATTGTCATCTATCGCTTCAAGATTCAGATACGATCGCTTGGGATAATCATACACTTGTTTTCCTCCGGTATCCTCCAAAGCATCCAAGTTCAGATAGGACATCTTGGGGTGGTCATATGTCTCATGACCACCGACATCCCTCGGTGCTGGAGGGTAAACGTCCAAGTGGGATTGCCCTGTCTTGTTTGGCGGCGGAGGAGGTGGAGTGTCGGGAATGCTGTTTGCACGTTGGAGGCGATCAAAGCGGTCCAGGGCAGCTGGTGCCGGAGGTACCTGATCCAGTGGGGAACGCGGAGTTCCGTTGGAGTTTCTCGTAGGACCACTGGTGCATTCTTCCAAGGGGATGTACGCATCTTGGGAGGTGACTGGAGTGTAGCCAGGAGGACTGTGAGACTGGGAAGGAACCGGAGGAATTTGTCGATGCTGGATTGGGGTTGGAGGTAGCGCATGCCTTAGATTGCTGGAGGTGCTGGAGTTGAGGCTGCCACTGGAGCTCTGATGTGGAGGGGATGAAGGTGGCACACTCTGTGAGGGCGATGTCAAGTCACTGCCTCTGCGATTCGGCTCTGGAGGCATTCCTGACACTTCCGCCTGGCTTGGTGGTGTTCTCTGATCTGAAACATCACATACAATATCAACTACATTGTATCAGCTGTTTGTTAAACTTTTAAAGCCCTTTAGCGCGGGTACCCTTTTTGGCGTACAAAGAGGGTCCCCGCACTGAAAGAATTACAATATTTCTAATAGACGTATACCCATAACATAGGTATTCAATAGAGACAAAAAGAGCTAACTAAGACATTTATGATGATTTCAAATTTCAAACAAAAAGCTTTTGGTCTCCCATGATTTACACAAAAATATTTCAAGGCTGTAAGGGTTAAAAAGGGGGGTTAAATTTGCCAGATTGGTATGTGTTTTGCTTCAACTTATGTATTTTTTTTACTCATTTGAAGCTGTGGTTCATGGCACAAGACACAACTTTGAGTCGGTAAACAAGAAGCCTACATGGAAAATAGAAATAGCAGACACGGAAATCATGGGAGCCTCAAGATTATTTGACATTTTTATTGAAACTGAAGAATTGAGAGGTTTAATATCTAGCCTATAATGGCTTTTAATATGTTTAATAAATAGAATAAGACATCGCTGTCTGAAAATTGGGACTCGTATGAGAACTTTCAGAGCGCAACAGTACTCATTTCATTTCTTGCTGTTACACCTAACTGACCGTTACGATACTCGTTCCAATTTTCAGATAACAATATATTATTAGATAATTTAGCAAAGATGGGACGAGTAGGAGAACTGCTGAATTATAAAGTAATACACTTATTATATCAAACTCAAAAGAGTACATGCACATTTGTTAAACATTAATTCAGTTTATAAATTTGGTTTGTTTTATATACTTTGTACAAACATATGAGATGTTTCTTAGAAAACGATTCCCAATTAGTTCTAGTGTTGGAGAAACTGGTAATAACATAGCCCCAATGTGCGTTGTGATAAAGTAGGCTATTAAAGAAAAGAGAAAGTAAAAAGGACACCAAAGGCATACTCAGAAAGAACACCAACAAAAGACTATTGATGACAGAAATGGAAGCGGCCAAGTATTTTTACATACCAATGGGCCAAAAATGAAATGAATCGGGCTCCAGGCCACCTTTGTGCACATATATAGGCTAAACTGGGCCAGGAGAACCTCCTGAGGATGGTGAAATGATTGAAATGACACTGTCCTCCAGACACAGAATTCGAAATTCGAGCCCTGGCGGTCTGAGGCTGAGCACGCTACCTCTCAGTCACGGAGGCTCCCCACAATACTGACTTTTTCACACGTGGATGGGGAAGAAACATTTTTTGTTTCTTTCAAACCGCCGAGACCGGGAACCGAACTCCGAACTCTGGCGTGAAAGGCAGCGGTGGTAACCACTACCCTAGGGCCCCCGCCCACCAATGGGCTAATCTTGTTTTGGTGTTTTGGCGTTGTATACTGATGTAACATTTTGATGAAATTAGAATCATGCAAGAATTACTTAATTCTGTACATGCGAAATAGATTGGTCCAATATTTTCCATGATTTTGATATGTGTAGGTGAGATTGTTCTTCAAATTCCATTACCATTAGAATGGATTTGAACACTGGCCCTCTTGCCATAGATACATGTAGACCACTGTCTACTCCTAGATGACCATCTAGATGCCCCTAACCAACAAACAGGCAGACGTTACCCTTGTCCTGTTACCCTTGTCCTGCTACACCCGTATACATATACATACGGTTCAAACAGACTTTAAGCCAAATAATATGTCACTAAAATGAATAATATAGTTTGTGGTAGATGATCAGGTAGTCAAATAATTAAATATAGACGATGTATATTTCGAAATAAAATATATTTTTTTCATTTGAAGCTAGAAATTGCAAATTAAAAATACAATAAAAACAATTTAGCATGACAAGGGTCAAAACAGTGTTGGTTTACTGTTGGCCAGCGTCACAGACGGTAGACCAACATTATACCTGACTTTGTCATTCTTTCATTTACAAATTAAATGCTCCTAATTTTCCTAAGGGAAATAGGTGATTTGAAGTGGAATGCGTCCCAGCCCCCAACCACTTTGACTCAGGAGCTCACCGTCATTTGACTCTTTAAGTCCCAGCACCCAGCAGAGACAGTCCACCCATCGGTTCATGTCTTCGTCACTGGTGGCCGCCAGCAGGTAGGTGCGGTCATGGGCCTTGTGTTTTGTCCTCAGGGCGAACAGGTGCTTCTTGGTGGAGCAGGCCAGTTGGCAGAGTACCTCCTCGCAGTGTACCAGGTTGATGCTCCCTATCTTCTTCTTCAGGGTGGGGTCAGCGTAGTAGTCCAGCGCGGCGCGCGTTCCCGGGAGGCTCTCCGCAGCCGGCGGCTCGTGCAGCACGAAATAACGGCGGCGCCATTTCTGAAAAAAACACACACAATGAGGTCAAAACTGTTTCTTTTCCATTGTGGACATATCCCAGCAAACACGACACGTTAAACCAATGCCGATTTAATGTTGGGACGACGTCGTAGACGGCGGGCCAACATTAAATCGGCATTGGTTTAATGTGTCGTGTTTGCTGGGATACTACGTACAGACGAAAAGCAGGGACAAAATCCACACCCAATACCATTCTCAAAAGAAATAAATAAATTCTCGCAGGTTGTATAAGTCATAACACTATATGTTACGGATATAAAATATAATCAGCAATTGCCCACAAGAGTCGAACAGAATAAAATGGCTTATGGTTGACCCAAAGTCTGCAACGCTGGACCAACATCAAACCAGCATTGGTTTAACGATTTGGTTATCAATGTAAAGTAACACAGAAAAGTACGATGTAATATAATTTTTCTCAGTATGTAGGTTTTCAATCATTATGCATTGATGCGAATTGTAAAGTGGTCCTGAACATCCAAGCAAACACGAAACCTCAATTCAATGTTGTTATAATGTTGGCCCACTATCTGCGACCTAACTGGTTGAAAGTCCCATGTTTGTTGAGTTGAGTTTGTGTATAAAAAACTGTTGTTTTGCCGCAAGTAAACACAGCCGAGTTAAACAATGTTCTCTTTGGCTATCACATCACTTAACTTCTATGTACAGTGCAGCGAAAGTGAAAGACTGCGTTATCCACGAAAAATTTTCAAGTGGCCTAAAAAAGTCTCACTGACACTGTACCAGAAACTCAATCAATCAGTGTGCTAGAAATACCAAAACAATTGGAGAGACTTCCAGGAAAAGAGCGCAGCGTCTGTACCCAGCAAGCAGGATACATTAAGCCAATGTTAAACGATTCTAATTGATTTCACATGTCCACCGATAAAACGCATCCTCCCAATGAGTCCACAGCGCCGGTAGCGATTATATTCGTTTTTTACATTTTTTATTAGCCTTTTGCATATCAGATTTTAAAGAAGTTGAAGATATAAAGTGACATAAATCAGCAAGAATTAAAAAATAGTCGTTAACCTGCATTTTGTGAAATCATAATAATATTCACTCACTTGAAGTTGTGGATCGCGTCAGAGAGACACAACTTCAAGTGGGTGAAAAATCCAATTGAATAATTTGGCGGTTAAAGGGTTAAGCCCTCACGATGCATTAAAACATCATTTTACATCCCTGAAAACAGACCCTGAAAACAGACTACTACCAGGGATTTGAGAACGAAAATCTCCATGAAAATGGTTTACCAATACATGGCAATTTTCTTTAATTTTTAAACCACCTCAAGTCATCTTCATCCACTCCAAGTCGAGAATTGCGACAGCAATTCGCGGCTTGTAGTGGATGAAAATGACAATAATAAATTCAGGCTTCAAAGGGTTAATGCGGGTTCGGCACTGGCCACAGGTACGCTTGTACTTATACACAAATTCTACGAAAAGTTTGCCTCGCCATCTACATCAAGTACAATTTGTCAGCATACAACCAAGATATAGGTAGCTCTGCACATCCAACAAGGATATCGCAGCGGGTAAAACAGGAGGCGTCAATACAGTACTGGTTTAATGCTGCCCAACCGTCACCAACGCTCGCCCAGCATTCAGCCAGCATTAGATCAATGTCTGATGTTTTGCAGGGA
Organism: Flabesymbios commensalis; assembly: GCA_964017125.1. Classification (NCBI taxonomy): domain Eukaryota; kingdom Metazoa; phylum Annelida; class Polychaeta; order Terebellida; family Flabelligeridae; genus Flabesymbios; species Flabesymbios commensalis. The sequence goes on along the minus strand of OZ024913.1, from coordinate 26,719,969 downwards.
TATATGATTGTCCTGGGCAGACCAATCAGTCAAACAAGAGATGTTGACACGATGTTGTTTTATTGTTGGGCCAGCGTCGCAGGCGATGGCTCAACATGAAAACAACATGGGTTTAATGTCACGCGTTTGCTGGGATTATATGTTCTGATGCCAGAAAATATGGGGCATCGCGCCAAAGTTGGCATAATGTTGGGCCAACGTCTAAGCCGTCGGGACGGCTTTCAGCCAACGTTCGTGATAAGAGTGTCTGGTGACACAGCCCAGTGTAGTCCTAACAGGATGCAACCTCAACTTGTTTTGTTGTCACATCCCCCCCCCCCCCCTTGATAACAGACGTTGGGCCAACGATGGAGAAACATCGCCTGTGCAGGACAATACAAAATCACGGGACAACGAAAAATAAAACACCAAGAAGCTGCGCGTGTGTTCTACAGTGAAACCCATGCAAACACCAGACACCGACGGATCCAATATTGGAGCAATGTTGGTCCCCGTCTACGACGCTGGCCCAACATTGGTCAAGGATTGGTCTATGTCTCGTACTTTCTGGGGACTGAAGCAGGAATACACTGCTTATCAAACAATCACTTTTATCAATTACATTTGAATGGAGAGGTTTAAGAACCATGTGTGCTGCCATTATCAGTGATTATGAAAAATACACTATACACATGATCAGATGATACACCTGTGGCGCTCAACGGTGCCATAGTACTGTCTCCATGATATAAATCCTCTCTGGTTTAACCTTTTAACCTTAAAACGCTGGGATACTTTTGTATAAACCACAGAGAACAAAGCGGTTTTTCAATTTGACATGTTCAAAACCATCATAGGTTTTTCAATTTGACATGTTCAAAACCATCATAGGTTTTTCAATTTGACATGTTCAAAACCATCATAGGTTTTTCAATTTGACATGTTCAAAATCATCATAGATGTCTCGGTTAACTCTTCCCGCTTCATTTGAATATCATTATCAATATTTGAAATATATCAGCGCGGGGATCGTCTTTATACCTCAGAATCTGACGTCTGCAGACGTCAGATTCTGACGTATAAAGACGATCCCCGCGCTGACAGGGTTGATCGCTAAGCACGACCATAGTGGTTTGATTTAATTTATTAGACCCATTAAATCACTGTTATTGGGAACGAAATACGTGTTTAACCATCACAATTTGCAAATGTTTGGTCTCAAATTAAACAGATATGACTGTAATTTCAAGTTGATATCAAGTGGGTGAAGATTTTAATTATAATCTGGTGGGTAAAGGCCTAATGAAAGTTATATATGCAGCGGTAAATAATATACTGGTATCAAATCTGCCACAATAAATTCAGCAATTTTTTTACCGACCACTATTTCGCGAGTACTACTAGCGTATTTTTATTGTGATTGTTATTACTAGTTTTAGTTACCGCTTTTCACATTTTGGTTTATAACTTAAAAGAGTTTTCTCAGACTATTCGAGAACATCACGTTTCACAATTTATTCTTGTTTTTTTGCTCAGCTCTCATATTATACTTTGGTGTGATATTAATACTCATTACTTATTGTTGTAGTTGGTATCATTATGTCTGTAACCCTTACAGCGCGGGGACCGACTTTAGTTGTCTGACGTCTAAAATCGCTCCCCACACTGTAAGAATCAAAATATTTGTAATGGCCGTAGACCTATGACATAGGTATTCAAATAAATCAGAAAGAGCTGAGTAAGACTTTTATGATGATTTCAAATTGAGAAAAACATTATTATTATTATTATTATTATTAATATTATTATTGTGTCATTTATATTGCGTCTCACCTACAGTGATTCTAAGGCGCATGAATTTCTGCTATGTTCACTGCGAGCACGACATTATCTGTGCATCTATAAAATGGCCGCTAAACGGTGCTATGATTTATATGGCGCTGCTGCCATAATTGCTGCAATTATTGATGTCCACTGTGAATACGCCCATCATCGTCATCATTGAACCGACGGGTGATTTGTCAATGTTTTGCAGCTTCCTACGAAAAGCGAGCGTGTTTGACTGAAATTCAGGCGATTTCCAGAGAGTAAAACACATTGTTTTAACGACGTCTTGTGGTTTTAGTGAGACCAAGGAATATAGAAAATTCCTTGGTGAAAATTCCTTGGTGAAACATACCAGTGCCTATACAGCCTGAATGTACTGGCCGATAATGTACTATAGATCTATTTATTTGTTCATGGGTTGCAGGTGTTTCTCCCAGAAAAATGAGAAAGCATCGCGGTAACTGGTGGTTCGGGTTCAGCGCTGCGCACGTAGTCTGGGGTCCGGAGGCATACCCCCCCCCCCCCTCCGAAAATGTTTTATTATGAAAAATTCGTTATCTATACCTTCTAGTAACTTATAAAACTAATTTGTATCCATTGTTTGCACTGGTACATTTTATTTTTCCTGACATTGTAAAATATTAAAGTAAAAAAGAAACCATAAGGTCTGTCTTTCATTTGTTAAATAAGCTTTATATTGACTACTAGTATATATACCGTTTTTAAATTAGGATGACCACTGTTGTAGCCATGTGTGGACTGAAAAATAAAAAAAACTAAGCATTTGATAATATGGCAGTTTAGGGAGAGCATTTAATGATATTACTTGTAGTAGCATTATGGCATTTGGAAAAGCATCATGGGAATTACTGAAGCCTCAGGGTAAAAGGTTAAAGCATCATGGTACCATGTTGCTTTGACGCTTTGGGAGAAGCCCTGGTCACCGTTGGGGATAGGGGGAGGGGGAGGGAGCGAAAATGATCGGTAGTTATCGGTATAGTTATGGTCAAGGTGAAACAAATTATCCGAGACCTCTGTTCCCTCCAGATAATATTATTAGTGGCCTTGTTTCAAAATTATACCACGTTTTCAAAAACCGGTATATTGAAAAGGGAGTTGTGGCTTTCAACTCTTTTCAGAAGAACCAGGCACAAAATGCATTAGGCTTAGTATATCGACTTGTAGAGATCACTGAAATAAAACGTCATATTTTTGTAGCGGATCCCATTGTCCTTTAACGCCTCCGTGGCGTCTTTTAACGCCTCTCCATTTTCTGCTGCTATTTAATGCATCTACACAACCCTCTAATTACTTGTCGTCGCCTGACAATTTCACTTTGATGATATTTAATCATTAAAACCCTACTAGAATAAGATGGATAAATATTTATTTATCAGACTGTTTATTGACATAAAGAAAAGTCATTACTGACTAATTTGTCATAAAAATGATAGAATATATGTACATGTATATATGGTTAATTTGCTAAAATCACACGACAATTTACATCGTATCACATACAGAGTTAAAATCATGTTAAAAGGCATTGCCATAGTAAAACACTGGATATTGCGATAAAATAACATAATTGATTACTACTTGAACAATATACTGATATATGTGAACGTAGGGGTTCTATCATTTTGTTTCCCGCACTAGATTTAGATTATCCAGACAAAATCACACCAAAACAATGTATTTGTATACGTACAAAAATTTTTCTAGCTTTATATGTTAAAACTTATATTTTCTCTTACTTGACCTTGAAATTGACCGTTTAACCTTGAAGATGACCTTGAATAATCAAAATAGTTTCCTAAATGGATTGCCCAGTCAAAATCACATGGAAATGAGGTATCACACTGTTCCCACTAGCTTCATTTCTTGAAAAATCATATTTGACCTTGAGATTGACCTTTGACCTTGAATCTACAAAACTAAACTTTTCAAGCTGGCACTCATCGGATTTAAAATTAGCACAAAAAAATCATTAAGAAACATGTCACAAAACAAGGTTAGGTCATCTCTAGCTCGGACTATAGATACAAGGCTTGTTGCACGCAGAAAAAGGGAGTTGCATGTCTCATGTGTCTGAGAACAAAAAGTTTACGTGGGTCGCGTGAGAGCACATTTACAAAGTTACCACGCTGCCGGGCATCGACCCGGACATATATAGAGTATGGTTACGTTTAGTTTAAATGTTGGACCATCACCTACGACGCCGGGCCACCATTAAAACGTCTGGGTGAATGGGTGAACGTCTCGACCACACCACGCAGTCTTATCACACTCACGGATCTGCAGCATTGTGCAGTGATGCTATCAGATGTGCTTGTTGAGTGATCGCATTTAACGCCACGGCAGAAAAGTGCCAGATTGTTCCTCTCGCCTCAACTATACCTGTCAGCCGGGGTGCCGACAAGAGCAGTATCGCCTCATCTGACCACAACGCTGGTTCAACATCAGCCCAACGTCACACACGTTGGGCTGATGATGAACCACAGTTTATCCAGCAATATTTCGCCCGCCCACAACGCTCGTTGCACGGATCATATTATCGTCCCCTTGAATATGAAAGGGTGTATCTGCCACTTTGTAAAGTGGCAGATACACCCTTTCATATCCAAGGGGGACGCTTAGAGTGAATGACCCATGGGAATGGTGGTGAAACCTGCCACTAGCGAGTTGAGGATCACGAGACTGGGAACATTATTGTTGAAATACTTGATCAGACTAGAATTTGAGTCTCGCTACCATGGCTACCGCGACCCACAACTTCAAGTCGATGAAAATTACTCATGAATCTTAGTTAGATTTGATATAAATCATGTGCAAATCTTGATAATTAAACGCACATTTCGTTCACAATAAGGATGATTTAACCCTTAAAGCGCTGAATTTGTTAATGAACACCATGGAGACCAAAGGGTTTTTATCAATTTGAAATCATCATAATTGTCTTAGTTAGCTCTATCCGATTCTATGTTATGAGTCTACTGCTATTAAAACTATTTTTACTCTTACAGTGCGGGGATTGACTTTAGACGTCAGATTCTGACGGCTAGAGTCGCGCTGTAAGGGTTAATCGGCCAATAAAACAGATCTAAAGAGTCTATAGTCGTACTTAGAGTTCAAAGGGTTAACCCTTGTCTTGCTAGGCTCGCATAGATAAGGTTTTGTACCAACTTCCTAACTGAAGAAAATGCACAGGGGTTTAATTTTTATATTTCCATAATGGCACATCCATATTTGTCGCAGATGTATTGTTATTGACTCAGGGAACAATTTATTTGAAAATTCTTGATTAGCGATTTTCTCATGCAACTTGTAACTCGCTAGACATCCTTATCATTGATATATACATACTTTGCCAATCAATTACAAATTTGATTAGCAAATGGGCAGAATTGTATAGCATTTCGCTAAGCGATAGTACTGAACAAATAAAATTGCATAGCATTTCGCTAAGCGATAGTGAACAATTTTTTCTACGTTGACTCTTTAACAATTTAGTATAATAATCATTCACTGCGAGATGAGAATTACGGTGACAGTTCCCACCTCATAGTGAATGAGATTAGATAGTTTTATAAAATAGCAAAATTAATATAACAAATAAAAATTAGAAGAATCCTTATTTCGGGGGGGGGGGAGGGTTGCATCATTTTTATCAGTATAATATGGTTAGTTCTGTAAAATGACATGAAAATCGACATGCTATATGTCAACTTAAAATCAAATTTTCCATAATCATGATTATATATTTAAACAGGGCACTTACAATATGCATATATTAGATATTTATGTTCTTCGGTACAGTGAATAAAAGAGTCCGAGTCTCTCCTGTTTTTGCGACAATCTCGTTTCTGGCAGAAATCATTAAAAGACATGTTACATGTGTCTTTCTTTGAAACCAGCAGCCTTATGAAATACAAACGCTTCTGATCATCAGGTCGCTCTTACCAGATCAAACTCCATGCTTCTCATCGGCTTTAACCCTTACAGAACTGACGTCGATTACATAATAGTAGTCCAAAGTCGTCCACGTATGTAACCATTTTTTAACCCTTTATCATCTACTAGTAAGTTATCTTAATTAATATTTTATTCATATTCGTTGAATTCAAAACCAAACATTTGCAAATTTATTGATGCTTAAAGTAAACATTTATTTCATTGCTCAAAACTGTGATTTACCCTGCTAATAGAACAGATCAAAACGATTAAATAGTGGGCACTAGCAGTGAGAGGGTCAAAAGTGAAATACCCGGCAGACATATAACATTGAATCATTTTTGGTTGAAAGTTGGTCCAAAGTTAAACCGATATTGATTCAACGTCTGCTGGGAAGTCTTTAAACATGTTAAATGACACAGACTTACCATGCTTACTGACACTGACATCAATTTTAACCGCGATCCACAACTTAAGTGGTTGAAAATTAAATGTTGGCACAAGAGTCACCAGACCCTTTATCATGTTTGTAGTGTTTTTATCCCTGGTGACCAGTATTGTGGCCCTGATTATTTATGATCTACTGTTTTACTGGAATAAATCAAATCAAAATCAAATAATAAAATAGAACAAGAGGACTGAAGTCCTATGATATCATCCCTCGCCATAAATTATTTATTTATTTATTTATTGTTATTTATTAAGCTTTCTATAAGTTCAAGTACATGTGTGTAAAATATACATGAATAAAACTGTACATACAGGGGCAAGTGGCGACAGGTGAGTTTTTTGTGCCCACCAAAAAAATGAAGTTGATCTGTGGCTTCAAGTTTTAGAGTTTTTGCGCCCATAAATTTTTTTGGAGTTGACCTCTGGCGGCCATTTTGAATTTTGGTAGCATCTTTGAAAATTCACTTGCACATCCCCATGTTGCTAGGAAGGTGATGTTCAAATAGTTTTTGAGTTTTTGCGCCCACAAGAAAACGTGACGCAGGACGCCGGACAGAATCCTGGCGCGACTATGATCGTTCTTAGCGATTAAAAGGGTTAACCCTTACGACACTGATGTCGACTACAGTAGACATTCTGACTTTTTCTTAGAACCTGTATAATCAGTTGTTAAAAGTAAAATATGCTTTAAATCTTGAAACACCGTATATGTTCGGTACTTGTATTTCGCAAATAACACAAATTTTCAGTCACTTGAAGTTGTGGATCGCGGTAGCGAGCCACAACTTTAAGTGACGGAAAATTTAAATTGAATAACTCAGGGCTCTAAGGGTTAATACGCTTGTCACCATGCCTTACATCTCCCACCAACGGGATAACTCTGGATTTGATGTCCGCTGACTGATCATGAATGGGGCTTCAATGTCACATCCTGTCTAAGGTGACAAACTACCTAGCTGGCACAAGACGTTGAATCAATGTTGATTTAACGCTGGGCGTAGACGGTGGATCAGAATTAAAACAACATTGGTTCAACGTCTCGTGTCAGCTGAGTATAGCCACTATTAACCCTTTAACCCTTAGGCCTACAACGCCTAAATATTTTTGCGTTGTGTGAAACAATTACATGGAGAACAAAGTTTTTTTTTCAATTTGATATCATCATGATGACCATGTTAGCTCTTTCCGCTTCATTTGAATAGGCCTTACTATGTTATGGGTTTTCCGTCTACGGCCATTACAAATATTTTAATTCTTTCAGCGCGGGGATCGAGTTTAGATGTCAGATTCTGACGTCTACAGATGTCTATTGTCGATCCCCGCGATGAAAGGGTTAAAACTTTTTATTCTCAGCTCAGAAAACCCCTTCGAAACAAGAGCGCTAACGATATCCCCGCCTTTTATTAAAGTCAATGATGACATCATAATCAAAACTTAAAAATTAGGTCGAAAATCATAACCCCCAAAAACGCACATCTACACCCCCTGAGGGATGTCACGTGTGTGTCTAATATGAGAACAATCCAGCAAACGCTTTGGGAGATATCGCCCAGAAATTGAAGTTAAGCTTAAAGACGGCAGATATGCACGACAATTTAATCCCAAGATAACGTCAGGCCTATGTCACAAGGCCAAATAAGATAAATCATGGTGCTCAAATCATGTAAACTGCGTAATACTAAATATACCCACATGTATAAATATTCACAGGTTGTCTTGAGTGTTTCCAACTGACATCAATCAGGTTTTGTTTACAAAGCTGGTGCCTCAGCGGCACAATAAATCCGATAACAACGGCAAGTACAAGCCTCGCTACTTCCTCAAACTATATAGTAAAACACCCCTGTTGGTGCTCATATTGATTTAGAAGTGGAAATGTTGATTTACACGACGGGGCTATTGCTCTTTAGAGTCTGTGGTCAATTACCGATTAAAGGCGGACAAATTCATACACGCCCAGTTTTGACAAGCCGTGGGCCAACGTCGGTTCCTCGTCAGGCCAAAAGTGAAGACGAGGGATCATAATTCCGTAATTCCTGCATAGAAATTTATATAAAACCCTTTCAGCGCGGGGACCGTCTTTAGACGTCAGAATAGGATGTATAGGTTATATATACCTGACGTATCTGAAAGAATTAAAACATTCATAATGATCGTAGACCCATAACATGTACGTGTAGGTAGGTAATCAAATGAATGGGAAAGAGCTAACCAGCTAAAGTTTTAAGACATTTATGATGATTTCAAATTGAAAGAAAACCTTTGGCCTAATGGACCAATGTTGGTTTAATGCTGGCCCAGGGTCGCAGACGCTGGACCAGCATTAAACCAGCATTGGGTCAACATCTCGTGTTTCTGGGCCACGCCTTACTGGATTAATTTCTCGGGCCAGATATCTGACATAGCTGTGGTTTATCTTCAAACAGCTTCTAGTCACACGTACTCAGCGTCAACACCCCACCCAACACGACCAGCTGAGACAGTTGTTGGTTCAATGCTGGGCCAACGTCGAAGTCGGTGGACCAACATTGAAATGCAGCTGGGTCGGCTTTTTGTGGTTGGGTTGTTGGGACGGGATGCATCCAGCCTCTGTCACATATCTAACTAACTGCGCCTGTAAATATCAGGTTTATCAGGTTATAAAGTCGTGCAAACGGTGCAGTCAGTGTTTCAACAACATTGTTTCTACGTCAATTGTACAATAATTTATATATTATTCATATGAACCCTTCGATTGCTGTACCAGGAATTGACTGCAATTTGATACCTTTACCAGTAAATACTAGCATGTATCTGCCACTTTGTGAAAAAACACCATTTAAGGCAAACACACCCTTTCAATTCCAAGATTGAGATATATATCGGTATCATGATTCATCAATGTGGATTTATGGACAGTATAATCGGCCATTAACAGTGAAATGTCAGTACACATTCGATTTTCTCACGAATAATATATATAATATATATATATATATACACATTTGATTTTCTCACGAATAAAATATATATATATATCTCATAATGCGAGTGGGAAATAACTTAAATAAACTGACATAAACTGACATCTAGATGTAGTGTCAACTGAAGGAATGTCATCAAATATTTTACACCCCAGATAAGGGAAATAGCTGGGGCTGTCTGCTTATTGTCTTTTAACAACATAACTCTCACAGGGAATTCCTGGAATGGCACCCTTCTCCACAAGTCGTTTACCTAATGTTGGACCAGATGGTGAGACAGTCAACACTAACCCTTAAAGCGCTAAATTACACGTGTATACTATTTAAATTTTCAAGAGACTGAAAATTTATGTTATTTGTGAATTAGTGTTTCAAGATTGAAGGCATATTTTACTGTGAGCAGCTCGTTATCAGGGGTGATATAGGTGCTAATAAAAACACAGTCACTTGAAATTGTGGATCGCGGTAGCGAGACACAACTTCAAGTGACTGAAAATCTCAATTGAATAGCTTAGTGCTCTAAGGGTTGAGACAATACAGGTCGAGAATTACGACAGTAATTGACAGCAATTCCGGCTTGTAGTGGATGAAAATATGGTAAAATAACCCTTGCTCTGCTGTATATTGTTTATGAGTATTTTTCATTCATTAGAAGCTGGAATTGCTAACGAAATTCCCAGCTTCAAATGAAGGAAAAAACAATATTTATGAAAAATAAACATCTCCAATATTGAATTATTGGAATAACTGAGCATCTCCCAATTTTTTTTTTTCAAATTTAGTGATATTTCTATTGATCTGAAACATGCTTGAAACCGTGTATATATGCGTTTCCCGTAGCACAAGGGTTAAAGCTTGCAATGGTTAAAACATCACTCGAACTTGGAGGGTAACAATGAAAACACTCTCCCAGCGAACACGAGACGTCGACTCGGTGCCGGGGTAATGATGGGCTAGCGTCGCGGACGATAGCCCATCATTACCCCGGCACCGGGTCGACCTCTTCTATAGGGTACCTGGCAATGGTGTCCCCGCGCCAGTTTAGGCGGGCTATGGGGCTGAACGATTTGATTACATTTTGCCTTCGAGGCCACCACCCTCCCGTGGCGGACTTCACAGTCAAAACACATATTTGCACGTCATTTTTCAAAATGATTTATGTGCGGCAAGCGGGCTATTACGGGGGGAAATTGTCACGAAACTTTGCGATAACCTCGACCTAATTTCACAAAGGAAATATCTATACAATACAGGCAGCCATGTGTCGTAACGATTTCCTACGGGTGTAATTTACTCACAATTAAACTAAGTTGTTCATATATATAGGCCTATATCAGCAGTGTGTAAGTTTGAAATTATCAACGAAGTACCCGAGTACTAGAAGTACATGTACATTAAAATGATAAACATCACCTTTATAAGTATGCTGCATGGATTGTATGAAACCTGATTTTAGTATTCAAAATGGCATCATGCTACTTCGTTTATAAATGTTTGAATCAGATGACACTGTCCTCCATGCAGACACAGGATTTAAAAATCAAGCCTTGGTGGTATGAGGCCGAGCACACTACCTACCGGTCACGAAGGCTCTTAACAATATTCAACCCTTACGAGTGAGCGGGGAAGAAACATTTCGTTTCTTTTGAACCTGCATTCCAGCCCACAAGCTCCGCCGCGACAGGCGGGCGGCGTAACCACTACACCAAGGCACCCCAGGAGCGTCCCCGTAAAATACAAAACATTTGTATAACATTTGTACAAATGTTATACAAATGTTTTGTTTACCGGGGTGTGAAAGATCGTACACTTGACGATTCGCGTGTACACATGTACCTACTCGTGAGTTGTCACCACGCCCTATAATCACCCCCCTCTCACACCAGCAAATGCGAGGCGTTGGCCCAATGTTAGGTTAATGTCGGGCCAGCGTCAAAGACGATGGGCAAGCATTAAACCAACATTGGGCCAACGCCCCCAGTTTGCTGGGCCGGCACTAAACTAATACATAACAAATACCACCACTGGAAATCAAAATGTCTAGTCAGCCATCTGATCATTAAGTTAAAGTCTGGAATGTGTAGGCATCGCACCGACATTTCCACAGGGAGGGCTGTTTTATCATGTTTAAATACTAGCTAAGCAGCCTATATATTACTGCTAATATAAATTAAATGAATGTTTAAACATAAAAATTTGCAAAGTTTTGGTCCCAAATTAAAAAAATAAAAGTTATTTTCGTCCATTTCCATTAGCGAGACAGAACATTAAGTAAGTGAGAATTTAAATAAGATATTTAGCAGGAAAAGGGTTAACATAATTATAATCAAAGTGATCAAGAAAAAAAATAATAATGCACCGCAATATTATAAAGGACATGTTGAGTTTTCCTTTGATTACACATACGTGTCCTAATTTTATGAAAGAGTCAGTGGGAATCAAAACGTCTTGATATATGGTATGCAAAGGTATAAAGGGGCTACATCGTCGTATGACGAGAATCATAATATTGACACACATTTTCACCCCAAACATACGGTTTAGCGAACAAGCTTATACTAACGACGAAAGTGAAGATTCAATACCGGAACCCCTCCCCCCCTCCAAAAAAAATACCGGTACCCCTGGCTCGTGGCTCACAAAGGTTTTTTTTAGTGTTTATGATACAGATAACATTTCGCCACATATATAAATAATACTGTATGTACATTGGTGTTCGTCCAATTATTACCTAATTTTATTGCGAAAAAATTGCCACAGAGCCCCTGGCCACAGGCGAGGCGCGCGATCTACACAGCAAACACTAGACATTCACCCAATGCTGCTTTAACGTTGGGCCAGCGTCGCAGACGGTGGCCCAGCGTTAAAGCAGCATTGGGTGAATGTCTAGTATTTGCTGGGATATGCATACATATTTTGATTATATGTATACAAAACTGAGATAACCGCCTCGGGGATGGCCACACTGAAATTTACAAAAATGAAGCTCCCTTGTCGCCGAAATCCATAGAGAAACATTGACTCAGTGCCGGGCCGGTCAATTTGAAGTGGGCCAGCGTTGAGCCAACATCTTCCGTCAGCTGGGTGACTCTGTCTCGTAGTGTTACCAATCTAGGATGGCGCCAAACGAAGCGGAAGCTGCCAGTTAAAATGCGGCGCGAGGAGAACAGCAGTAACAGCTACATGTACCATGCATTGGTTACTGCTATATGCTTATGTATGGCAGTAACTTCCTACTTTTCTAGTAAGCAGTTACTGCTTTATGTCCTTGCATGGCAATACAAAAACAGATAGTAAACCATGGTAACATGTTATTTGAATGAATGAATGAACGAGGGTTTATATTAGAGCCACTTTTGTGCACATATAGGCTGAACTGGGTCAGGAGTAACTCTTGGCGATGGTGAGATGACACCAGTGCCCTCCAGCCACACGGGATCCGAAATTTAAACCCTAGTGGTCTGAGGCAGAGAACGCTGCCTCTTGGTCACGGAGGCTCCACACAATACTGAATCTTCACAAGTGAGCAGCGAAGAAACATTTTTATTCTTAGAAATTTGAATGCAAGAGCGGGCGACGAACACGCATCACCATGATCACCGACTTCGCAAGCAAGCAGGGCCCCACCCTATGATGATTGCCTATCTTATTTGAAAAGTTATCAAGCAGTGCTAATCCAGCAAACACGGGACATTGAGCCAGTGTTGGTTTGATAACGGGCCACCGAATCCGACGCTGGCCCAACAGTAAACCAGCATTGGCTCAACGTCCCGTATTTGCTGGGTAGGCAAACAGCAGTATTAACTTCCTACTTTGGCTCGGACACGATAGATCCCCTGATTACCTGATTATCATTACGCAACAGTTACCTTCTCCAATAAGATCTTACTGCTGTTTGACTTTGTATGGCAATGAGGCAAACAGCAGTAGCTGCTGGTACTTCAGACCATCAGTTACTGTCGTTTGCCGCCCCACCATATAGAGGTGGTATAGAAGAGACTACCCGGCAAATACGAGGCATTCAGCCGGTGTTGGTTTAATGTTGGACCAGCGTCGTAGACGGTGGGCCAACATTAAACCAACACCGGCTGAATGCCTCGTGTTTGCTGGGTACAGGCCTAACTCTATTGTCCTACCTTGGATGCATCACAGACAGAGTCCGTCAGCCATGATCCCTACTATCCATGAAGAGTTCCGGGTGTCCTGTACACGTTCATCCCGGAGGCTTTACGCGGATACTTATTACAACTCTTCAGTGATCCCGTTAATCCAGATCGCACGTGTCCCCCTGTGGATACAACTCGCTCTGGATCCAGTATAATGATGAGTCAGTCCACGCCAGTGACTCAGTCGCAGCCTAAACAGGTCAACTGTCGCTCGCAGATCCCGACGCCTGTGTATAATATAGATACTGTATAGATCTGGAAATTTTCGCGTGTTTAGATTTTCGTGAATTCTGGATTTCGGCACTTTTCACCAAGTCTAGAATTGGCGAATTATCTATTCCGATTATAGGTAGCGCTATTATAATAATAATTTCGCGAGATTCTTTAATTCGCGAATTTGTCCTCGCGAAAATCAAACCTCGCGAATATTACCAGATCTACAGGAGTGTGTAGTAGGTACAAGGCGATCCAGTCACGCTGTACCAACAAACTCGCACATCCACCATAGCGCCTCCCGCTTGTTGCAACACCCGTGCGTAATCCATTGTGTCCCAGCTCAAACCCAGCTGTGGCGAGTCCACCGCGTTGAAATATTTTCCGAGAGTCCACCGGGACGAAATGTATCCACTTTGAAACTTCTACGGTAGCAGCGTCCTGCGTTATCCATGCACCTGCGACCGAGAGGTAGTATGTTCGCGCTCGTCCTTGGCCGTGTGGTCTCGCTTTCTCACCGCTCTTGACTACGACACAGACTCCCTCGAGTGGCTGGTGAAGCCCTGTGCGCAGCAACAGAGGTATGTGTGGCGCGAGGCATTCAACCAATGCCGTTTCAATGTTGAAACAGCGTTGTGTGATTGCTGTGACGTCTACGTGTGTGTAATACAAACTTTGCAAAGCCAAAAGGCAGTAACTGTTAACTGGAAAAGTGAATAGTTACCAGGCTGGGCACGAGTAGCTTATTAAGGCATGACATCCAAAACAAAGACGCGAGGGCTGCGCGATAACCTGATAGCGCACACCTCACCTAGCTAACGAGTCATATCTGGCCACAGAAGAAAAAGATGCGTAGTTCCGATGCCGGATTAATGTTTGGCTACTGACGCCGGCGGTTGCCCAACATTAAAACAACACTGGAAGAAGCAATGCTGAGTCGGTGAGCTTCAATCGACCCAGGTATAATCTGTACTTTGGCCCACCGGCACCCACAACATCCCCCGGACTTCAGGCTCCATCAGAATTAATACGTAAGAAAAAAAATAGATAATCAGATAGTTAGGATACCATGGACTTACTGTAGAATGTTATTGTTCTTTAAGAACAATAACATTCTACAGTAAATCTATGATAATACATCTCTTATGTAATACAAAGGAAGTTAGAATATAGAAAGACGCTCCTTGGCAATATTCCGTGTCCTTGTATACCAACGAATAAAAGGCTCATAGACTGTAGCTTTGAAAAATAACACATGTCCGCCATTTGTACAAAGTGGCCGAAGAACATAAATTGACTATGCATACTCATCGAAATGGCACAGATTATGAAGATACTGGATTTCAACGTGAAACAATAACTACAAATTCATATTTCCATTATAAAAATGGACCCTTTTTATGAGGTTTTGATCATAAATAATAATCGAAACCGCTTTTTCTAGGTTAGCAGGATTTTTATTAAAAACAAATATTAATAAACTTCCTGCTAACCTGGGCGACATGTGTAGGTCTATATGCAGCACTATAAATCACAAGCTCTATTACTTTCCTGGACAGAAAAAACGTACATCCACAAGAAAATAAATAACAAACAAAACAAGATGAATAAAAAACAGAAAAACAAGACCTTTGCAGAAATGCCATTACTGGTCAATCAACTCCCATGTTACACTGAAGAACTCAGCCGGGCAAAGGCAAACAGCAGTAACTGCCCAGAGGCCTTGTCGAATTAAAAAAATCCCCCAAAATTGGATAGGCCAGACGCTGCCAACACCCCCCCCCCCCCGCGTCCAGTTTTTTTAAAACATGTACAAAAAAAAAAAAAAAAGGTAATAATAGCGATTCTCTATAGCGTTCAGAATAAATCAATCATTTTAATTAAAAAGGCCACCATTTTCTTTACAATAGATGAACTGTGACCAAACCCTTTTTATTTTGCGGCCAGGCATTTATTACACTCCCTATGTACAGTGCAAAGTGTAACGTCCCGACCATGAGGACAACATACACCGTGCTCGGTGCAGGCATTTGAGTCTCCCGTCCTTTAGCACTGACACGAATCTCTATGCGGACGATGAGCTTTTTGCCGAAACAATTTATCGTTGTTGATATGACATGTGACTGTGACATGTCTCTGACATAATTATATGACTTTTATCTGTGACATCTGTGATATGTCTAGGACAAATATCTTTTATTATGTCCGTGTGGACTCCAAACGGTTTGTTTTTTTCCCTTGGAAAGGACATCCTGACAGCAGATTTAGTTGTTTCATCGAATATTTCGAAAGATTGCAGGTTGGTAATAAAAGGGTTGCAAAGATCACTTCCCAGCAAACGAGAGACGTTGAAGCAATGTTGGTTCAGAGTATTGTGTCTGCTGGGTTCATTCGAGAAAAAATAGTACTACGGTTGACATGATGACGACGAAAAGGGGAACGTGCAACCCGAGTGAGTAGTACATGTAACAGTATAGAGCTACTCAAGTGATGGTCTAATACCAGAAATACATCATGTATTTCTGCTAATACTTATCTCCAGATATACTACACCTGTACACGAGTCTAGTAGCGTCTCTCTAGGTCCCGTGGTTCAGTAGAGATGGAAAAACACGCATAATCTGATAATACATCACAATTTCACGCAGTTTAACACTTTCGTCACCAAAATCCCATTTTCAAAGCAGCAGCTTAACCCTTACAACGCGGGGATCATCGTCTGTGGACGTGTCACGTCAGAATCGGGGATCGACTTCAGATATCACTGTAGATTTCTGACGTCCAAAGTCGACCCCCCCCCCCCGCACTGTGAAAAATATTTATAATGGCCGTAGAGCCATAACATAAGTATTCAAATGAATCGGAAAAAGCTGACTAAATCATTTATAATATATATATAATAATAGTACATGTAGAAAACAAATATAACCCAGCAAAAAATATGTTGATCCAATATCAAATTAACGTCGGCTTGTTGTGGTCTGCGACGTCGGCGCGGCATTAAAACAGCAATGGATCGACGTTACGTGTTTTCTGGATCCATGTATGTACCCAACAAACACACGAAATTGACCCAATGTTGTTTATATGTTGGCCCGTCGTCTTCGACGTCGAGCCAACATTTAAACAACATTAGGTGAACGGCTCGTGTTTGTTGGGTAGAGGCTCAGATCATAGAGTTAAAACTCTATGCTGAGATGGTGTACCTGTAAATACGGCGTGTCCAGACAGCGCCCAGCCTTCAGGGTATTGACAAACATACGCTAGGCGCACTGTGGTGTACGCACTACAAGATATGTGGTACAGTGAAACGTGTGCGAAACGACCTCACTGTACTGATCCCAGCAAACCGTATATAACCATTTTCAAGCAAATTTCAAACCAATAAATTCAACGCGAATTGCTATAATGTTTTGTGGTAGATGCTTAGCTAATCTAATAATCACGTTTTGAAGATGTACATTTTCTCATAAATATTTCTTTTTTCGTAATTTTGAGCTGGAAATTGCGTTAGCAATTCCAGCTTTAAATGAATGAAAAATAGTGTGAGAAAAATTGACAGCATAAGGGTTAACCCTTTCAAGCCTGAATTTATCATTGTCATCTTCATCCACTACAAGCCGCGAATTGCTGTCGCAATTCTCGACTTGTAGTTCAAATGAAGATGATTTGAAGTGGGTGAAAAAATTAAGAAAATTGCCGTGTATTAGTAAACCAGTTTCTTGGAAATTTTCTTTCTAAACCCCCTAGTTGTGGGAAAATTAAGTCTGTTTTCAGAGATGTAGAATGATGCTTCATTGCATCGTGAGGGCTTAAAGGGTTGAAGCGCTGAGATATTTTGTATAAACCATGGACACCAAAGTTTAATTTCAATTTGAAATCATCACAAATGTCTCTTTCTGCTCCATTTGAATACCTATGTTATGGGTCCACGTCTTGTGTCTGCTGAGATGTAAAACGGATATTGTAGATAATGCGCATTGAGAAAAATAAGCTAGAGATGTACTGAAAACGAAAAGGCAGTAATTGCTCAATTGTAAAGTAAGCAGTCACTGCGTTTTCGCTTCGCACAACAATACTGTACAGTACGCAATAGAAGCTGTACAGTAGAACGTGTCACTGTGGAAATCGACCTGACTGTGTTGATGAAAACTCGAGAATAACCGTCTATATTGAGAAACATAGGTTAGAAATGTAGTAGTCCATTGTACAACGCCAGTGCAAAAGCAGTAACTGCTTACTTGAAAATAATAATCAGTTACTGCCTTTTGGCTCTGCGTGGCAGCTCACATTGTGTGGTACTCACTCTACAAGGTACAGTAGAGCGTGTGAAAAACGACCTGATCATAAATCGGTCCGAGAGACTGAACCTTCAGGTTCAATTTGTAGTGATTTCAGTCAATATTCGGATATGCAAGGTACATCATGTACATGTACTCTATCCCAACAAACATGGTACATTGAAGCAAGGTTGGTTTAATGTCGTAGACGGTGGGCCAACATTAAACCAACATTGGTTCAGTGTATCATGCTACTGTTAGCTGGGTAATGACATGGATCCATACTCATGATACTGAGAAATAAAATGATAAACAGTACACATTTCAGACTGCGGTATACTACAGCACATGGGTTCACATTGATGTTTCTATTTCTTCGCACGTACAAGACAAACCACTCATTATAACTAAGTAGACAAAACGTTGCGTAGCTATTGTGACGTCAGTGCTGCCGGGTCAAATAAGTTAGGCAGCTCGGCCTGGATTGTCAAATGACACCTAAAATTAAATGTGCTTAACAAATAAAAGCGACGGTGTCCAACAATGAGACATGATAAAGTACGTCTCTCATTTACCCTGTGAACACTTGAAAACGCGTAGTCGCCCATTTTCGGGGAACTTAAAAGAGCAATTGCGATAGCGAGTGTAATCTGTTTTGGCTACTTGACTTAAGATTGCTCGACAAGGGATTGATGTGGATTAAACCTCAGGATTACAAGTGACTAGACCCCCCCCCCCCCCTCCCACGTTACCCGGATAAGTTGAATGGGCTGATCTCCGTGACGTCAAAAATAATTCCCTGAAAACTACTTGACAGTCCGTAATATCCGTGGTAATGTCACCTAGGCTAGATATATACACAATCATTTGTATAGACGCAGCGCCACGTTCACAGTGAATACAAGACCTTGAACCAATGCTGGGATAACGTTGGGCCAGCGTCGCAGATTCTGACACAACTTCAAACCTGGAAGCGCTTATTTTTTTTATATAAACCATGGAGACCAAATAATTCTTGCAATTTAAAATCATCATAAATGTCTTAGTTAGCTCTTTCTGCTTCATTTGAATACGGTACCTATGTTTATGGCCTTACGGCCATTATTTATATTTATACTCTTCACAGCGCGGGGATAGACTTTAGAATCTGACGTCTAACTGGTCTACAGACGTCAGATTCTGACGTCTAAAGTCGATCCCCGCGCTGTAGGGGTTGAGCCAGCATTGGGTCAACGTCTCTAGTGCTTGTTTGAGCGGTCGTTCAATCCGCCTGTTATCAACAATGCCAAGTGTCCACTAGAAATAACTGAGCAAACATTACATGATGCATCACATAGACAAGTACTCAACCGTGCAAAGTCAAAAGGCTTCCGACAATTTCGAATCTTTACCAGTGAGCAGAAAGGAAACATTCTTGTTTCTTTGAAACTTGAAGGCCACAGCGGGGTTCGAACCCACGATCTCCGATTTTCCAAGCAGGCAGCTTTAACCACTACACCATGGCCCCTGTCCTGTTTAATTAAGCAGACTACTATTAGTCTTGGTCGTCAAAAAATCTAAACATGACTCGTGCATTAGCAGTTGGCGAATTTTATTTTTTATCGCTAAACTATTGTTTGAGTAGTCCCTTTGATATTGTGCAGTACTGCAACTGCAACGACATAACGACATGTATACGTTGCAACATTTAAAGTACTTTGCGCACCCAAAAAATATTTAGTCGTTAAATGTCTATTAATAGGTGACAGATGGATTCTTAGGAATTTTACCAATTCGTGTACTGGGTGCGAGGTTTAACCTGCCAGACAAAAGGGGGTAACTGAATACTTGAAAAGTAAGCAGTCACTGTAATGTGGCTTTGCACGGCAGTACTTTACCGTGTGACGGTCGGGGCCTTCAAAACCAAAAGCAGTTAATGCTTATTTCAAAAATAAGTAGTTATTGCCTTTTGGTTTGCAGGGCTATATACAGATGGTCAGTGTGTTTCTCCAGACTGTTTGAAACCCTCAGAATCTGACGTCTTCAGACGTCAGATTATGACGCCTAAAGACGATCCCCGCGCTGGAACAATTGAAAAAATTATAATACACAGAAAACAATCGCGAATTGTTCAAAAGTATCTGTCGCATGTCGTGAATTACGCGGGTGTGCAACAAAAAATGATCCCAGTTCGTGCGCTGGCTGGACTAAGTAGCAAAGATAACGGTCGCTGAAAACCCTACACAGAGCATTGTGTAGCCTGTTCCAACCAGACACAGACGGCACGCGTGTATCAAAATGCGGACAGCTCTCCCAGCAAACACGAGGACTTGACCCAATGTTGTTTCAATGTTGGCCCAGCGCCGTTGGCGGAGGGCCAATATTGAAACAGCATTGGGTCAAATCCTCGCGTTTGCTGGGAGCTCCACACAGGTGTCGTCTAAACCCACCCCTCCCCAACCATAATATTCTCGCCAGCCGATCAGGGTACTTTTAGCAAGACAGCCGGCCAATCACAAGCTTACTACAAAACTTGAAATTGAGAGCGGGGGGACATATGACGTCAACCATCTGCACATTTTAACATGCGAAATAGCAGTGTCTAGGGTGAGCAGTGTATGAAAACCCTTGCCTTTAACCCTTTAACCGCCGGTGTCGCATATATT
This sequence comes from Flabesymbios commensalis, assembly GCA_964017125.1. Lineage (NCBI taxonomy): Eukaryota > Metazoa > Annelida > Polychaeta > Terebellida > Flabelligeridae > Flabesymbios > Flabesymbios commensalis. Next base: position 26,699,492 of record OZ024913.1, on the reverse strand, counting down.
GGGTTTTTCACTCAATTATTACCACATTCAGTACCGCCTTTTAAGCATGTTAAAGCCATTATGTGACAATCAATCAGCACGATTTGAAAAGAGTTGACCTCCATTTCGCCAAATCTGAATAATTTTAACTCACTTTGAAGTTGTGGATCGCGTCAGCGAGACACAACTTCAAGTGGGTGAAAATTCAAATTGAATAATTTGGCGGTTAAAGGGTTAACCCTTGTTGCGTCAGCGATCTGGCAACGTATACAATGTGCATTAAAAAACACGGCGACGTATTAACAGTATACAGTTTCATGGTCTGATTAAACCTCAACCATGTTAACTAGAGATGTGTTTTCGCTATGAGGCCAAAATGCGTCAGCTGCATTTCAATTGACGCATCACTCAAAATTATTACCATAACAATGTGATCGCCATTTTCTCAAAAATCATTGAACCGTGATTTTGTTTTTATTTCGTGGGCAGGCAGGTAAGGTAAAAATAGGTAAAAATAGGTCTGTACAACTAGCGGTTATTGAGATAACGCGTTGACAAGGTCTGGAAATGTTTTAAATGTCAGTCTTTTTTTATGAAAATAACTGAACTGTGACCAAAACCTCTCCATTTCGTGGTCAGCCCACATACGAAATTAAGAGTGATTTCGACCAGCGGTTCTGTAGATATCGCGTTCACGAGAGGTGGCGAGCGGCGGCAGCTACCTATACTGAGCAGGAAGAACTGGAAGATTTGATGTTGCAATTTTTGATTGTCATAATTATCCGTAAATGATTATTGAAAGTATTTTAAACCGCTATGAAGCATTACAATTTGTTATGCAATTTGGTATGTCAGAATAAGATTAACGAAGCTCTCCTTGTGGTATGCTCGCACCATACAAACCATACACACAGAATATTTAAAATAGAATTACCTTAGGAAAAAATATTACCCTTTCTTTTTCGGGGACCGTCTTTATCCGTCAGATTCTGACGTATAAAGACGATCCCCGCACTGAAAGAATTAAAATATTCATAACGGTCGTAGACCCAAAACTTAGGTATTCAAATAAAGCGGGAAGAACTGACCAAGACATTTATGATGATTAAAAATTGGTAAACACATTAGGTCCCAATGGCTTGAACGAATATAATTCAGCATTGTTAGGGTTTTGAAAACCAACAAAATAAGGATGGACTCTCACGTGAGACATGTTATCAAACCAGGACATTTTCACTCACCTTGCGGCAGCAATCCCCACCACAGGGTGAATGAAAATGAGAATAAAAATGAGAATAATATCGAACAAAAACCTGTGTGTGACGAGAGTGAGTTCTGCGTGCGATCCAAACATAAATACCGGAGCTTATAACAACTCAAAATGACGACGTGCTTGGTTTGGTTCCAGCTACGCGAGCAGGTGTATGCCGCAGAGGTGCCAGTACATACACACACACACACACATGCAGTCACCGACCATATCTAATTCGCCGACCCTGGAGATCCGACTGCGGCTATATTTAGAGCGCTTGACCGTAAGGTCACAGACTGACCAATAGTTATATAGTCCAATCACGGGTCCTTGGTCAAATCAAGGACTGTCAAATATAGCACAGGCGAACACTCAAGTTTCACCCATGCACCTCGCAGTCACCAGTAGGCCTACATATGCTCAAGGTCGTCCCTGCCCAACAAACACAAAAACATGTATAACATTTGCACAATGTTGGACCAACGTCGAAGACGTTGGGCAAACATTGTACAAATGCTATACAAATGTTTTGTGTTTGCTGGGTGCATAGAGGTATATAAATGTAACACCCGAAATTTGTAGAAAGTTGGGCCATTGTTTGACCACTGATGATGCTAGAGATGTTGCATAGAAAAAATGTGCTGCTAAGCAATGTCATTCTTTTCAAAATAAGGTTGTTAAAAACTATCATGACATTCGTTATTCTGGCAAGCCCATTAATCTAGGGTAGCTGTTATCATGATTACAGACAAGTGGATTCTAAATACGTCTGTATTTGTATACTACATGTACAATCATCACAAACCGTGTGTATAGATCAGTAATATTTTTTTTATTGGAATGAGTTTTGGAAGTGTAGGCTCATGTAAAAGATGTAAAACTAAAAAGATGTAAAAGATGTAAAAGTTGAAATGACAATGTACTCTTTCAGTGCGGGGATCGACTTTAGACGTCAGAATCTGACGTCTAAAGTCGATCCCCGGCCCTGAAAGGGTAAACTATTTTTAATGGCCGTAGACGTACACTATAGGTATTCAAATAAAGCAGAAGCAAGATATTTATGGTGATTTCAAATGGCATATAACCCGTTGGTCTCACTAATGTTAAATTTCCTTGCTACAACTATCGAGTCAGAAACGATTTTTCATAACTCTATAATATCTAGCGAGTGAATATTGTCTCACGCCTCTTTCTGTACAGCCATGAACATATCTCGACAGAGGCAAGTAGAAATCAGGAATATATCCATCTCTTATCGCATGCAGTGAGGGGTTCTTTATAGTGCACAGAAGGCCTATCATAATACATCACTGCACACTCCAGTCTTTTGAACAGCACTGTCTAGATACACAACCTCAATCATAACATCCGACCCGGCCGGGATTCGAACCCTTATTGTATTACTGCACCATTTCCACCATACAGAGGCAAATAGCAGTAGCAGTAACCAGGTAACTGCTGCTTGTCTTTGTGTGCCATAAGAATACAACAACAGTAATCGCCTACTTGAAGTAAGAAAGCAAGGTTCAGTTACTGCTGTTTGTCTTTAGAAAAACAGCAGGTAAGCAAATACAAAAAAAAACAGCAGCTGCTTACTCTCCGAGCAGGGAGTTACTGCTGTTTGTCCTCATACAGCACCACTATCTATTCTGGATCATGCGGATTAGGACCTGGAGAGAGTGAGCATCCTGGAGCTGTAAACAGTACATGTACACCCAGCAAACACAAAACGTTGTATAGAATTTGTACAACATCCGCCCAACGTCTTCGACGTTGGTTCAACATTGTACAAATGTTATACAAATGTTCTGTGTTTACTGGGCAGCATATAGATACAGATACCCAGCAAACACGAGGCATTCACTGAATGTCGTTTCCATGTTGTGTAGCAGTGAATGACTATGTGCAAAATTAAAGTTTTCTACCACACCAACATTTTTACAAATATTGTGTAGCATTCGCCCTCATTTACCTTGAGGTGTGAATTACAGTAGCAGCAATTCAAAGTATATCTATACAAGTGAGAATAAAAGGGTTAACCCTTACAGTGCCGGGGCCGACTTTAGTCTGTAGACGTCAGATTCTGACGACAAAAAACGTTCCCCGCACTGTAAAAGTGACAATATTTCTAATGGCCGTAGACCCAGACCATACTGTAGGTACATGTATTCAAATGAATCAGAAAGTGCTAACTGAGACATTTATGATGATTTCAAATTGAAAAAAAACCCTTTGGTCTCCAAGATTGTAATAAAAAATTCAGCGTTTTATGGGTTAAACCCCTAAAAAGAGTACTGGAGTGGACCTCACTGAGGTCCACTCCAGTACTCTTTTTGAGGCTCAGTACTCCAGGGGTTGATACTTCACCTATATCCTCAGTAGATTTCACAGTATACGGATCTATCCAGGGTATAGACAGGCGAAGCGAGGCTCCACATCAGTTCTGAATCCATGCAAATGATCCACAAAATCGTATTGGATTATACTCGGGCAATAATTAGCTTCGGACAAATTGTGTAGATGTTTTATAGCCGTACACATATGCCCATATGCCGGTGTCAGGGGGAAAAATGTTTGAAAATTATTGATTAGCCATTTTTATCTTCCAAGTTGTAACTTGCTAGACATCCTTTAACATGTTTGATGTCATTGATGTATAAATATTTTGCTGATCAATTAAAATTTGATTAGCAAAAGGGAAGAATTGCATAGCATTTTGCTATGCAATACTGAACATTTTTTCTTCTCAACATTTTTTCTCCTCGGTGTACATGAAACAGGAAAATATACTTACAACGGTAATCCTTTTATACGGAACAACAAATGAGATAGCGGGGTATACTTATTCGCTGTGTGCCTGTATTTATCAGGATAAATCCCTGTGGACACGAGGGATGTACGCTGTGGACAGGCTGTGGACAGGCAGCGCGTGCAAACGGATACAGAGGTGTACGAGTGATCCAGATCTTGTACAGTATGTAGGCCTATGTATACACCAGGACGCATTACGCGCACGTACACACACGGCACACGGAGTGTTCACCCCAGCATACAACGCTAACCCAACATTGGATCAACACAGGGCCAACGTATTAAGTGCTGGGACAGAATCCCCTGTGATTCACTGATCCCAGCAAACACAGGAGAGCTCCGCCCTACGTCGCAGACGGTGGGCCAGCAGTAAAACAACGTTGGGCCGGCGTCTCACGTTTGCTGAGTCACTTACTGTAGTAATGTTGTCCTGTACTTTTTACCAGCGGTGGGAGATGCCACTTTTCACGGTGTTTCACGACTAGAAGGATCCGAGTGGGGGGGCTGGGGTCTCACCCTGCACGGCCCTCAAACACAAGACATTGGGACAAAGTTGTTGTAACGCATGGAGGCGGGCTGACACACCCAAGTCATGTAACATAGATGAATAATGATTGATAAGTGAGCATGAAGCGAGTGTAGCCCTCTGTATCAATATTATATAATAAACGTAATCATCATGATCATACAATGATAATAATATATCGTCACCTTGGCATGAAAGGGTCTTAGTGGCAAATACGACCCCTTCATGACAAAGGGTCGTAGGGTAAATACGACCCACTGAATGACAACTAATATAGGAATATTTTTATTATAACAAAAAAAAGATTAGATGAACATACAATTACACTAGTAATTTTTAGTTTATTGAATTCACATTATTTAAAAACCTACTTGTTACTTGTACAGTCTGTTTTCTGTGTCATTGCGCAAATGGCTGTAATTAACATGATAAACTAGCGATGATTCAGAGAGTTTTTGTAGTCTTTGTTGACAGAAAAATAAAGTAGTTGCATGCAATTTGTCTGTAATATATTAATTAATTGAATGCTAGATAACCATGATAACTGGCGGGATTGATATGTTGATGAGCCTGGAGAATTATTAATAAGGGGATAGGCGGCAATGATCCGTCGGCTCCCGGATAATTAGTGAAATAAATATGTTATGTTAACTTACAGTGTTAAATCATAGTCAGTGGGTTAACTATTATTGTTACCGCGATGTGACAATACTTTAATGTCTCTAAGAAAATCAAAACAACCTCAAAAATATTTTTTTCGCGAATTAAAGAGACCGCAAAATGGTCCATTTAAAGTTGTGTCTCACTACCGCGATATATATATATACATGTGCATTGTGTATTTTGTGGTGAAACAAGTATTCTTCTTCTACCGCGTTTCACAACTTCAAGTGGGTGAACGTTACAAGCACTTGCGCAATTTGGATCAAAACATAAGTCAATCTGAAAGTTTTAATGACCATTTATCTTGCAATTTTTTGTTTGAAGGAGAAATGAAAAGTCTGAAAGCGACTATAATATAATAGCCGTGATTAACACTTTAAACCCTGAAGCGCTGAAATATTTTTGTATATAATCTGATGTCTACAGACGTCAGATTCTGATGTCTATAAAGTCGATCCCTGCGCTGTAAGGGTTAAATTAATATATAAGAGGGTTTTCGGAAATAAAGTGTGTTTACTCGTGAACAGTATATTATATACGGCATGTTTGTCTGTCTGTCAGTCCCATGGATGATACAACTGAGTGACCCCCCTGTATCCTGTATCATTGTGTCTGTAGACTATAACAGCACGTATCAATACCAGACAGTCAACAGGCGTTGACCCTATACGTTAATTTAATGTTGGGCCAGCGTCGCAGACGCTGGATCAACATTAAATTAACGTAGGGTCAACGCCGCATGTTTGATGGACAGTATCATCAGCTCCAACAACAGTAGCAGCAAAAATAGCCCCAGTGGAATAAACAGGTTTCAGCCACAGATTGACCCCGTACAAAATCGTGGGACATTTTTTTTGTCGGTCATATGTAAGACTTGCCACCGAATAATTAGGTAGAAATTATTTTTTTTGAATCAGTAACATTTCATTAAAATGCCCGCATGCTCAGCTCACAGCACGCACCGTCATTAGAAAGTTATGGACATTTTTTTACCTTGAGGTTCAGATCGCTCTCAGTCACCGCCATGTTGAATTTGTCGAGTAAAGGAAATACATCAATCCACGGCCTCGGTGAGGACGACATGGCTGTAGCAACAGCAGCAAGAGAAGCATCCCAGACCATCGAGACCCCCCCCCCCCCCCCCCCCAGTCGGTGTCGCTCTGGCGCCGGTGCTTCTCAAATCACAGCACGTAGAGGTACACTAACCCTCTGGGCGCTGTGGCATATTGTCTAGTCCTTGTACATCTATTCATTAAAAAAACATATATACGAAAATCTTCCATCATTTGAAAATATGGTTGCCCTATTTAGTGCACCTATCAATGCACTTTAGGTACATACTATTCACTCGGGAAATTATTTATTTATTTTCAGCCACTTGAGATTGTGTCTCGCTACCGCGATACACAACTTCAAATGGCTAGAAATTACTCATATTTGCTTAATTTGAGATCAAACATTAACAAATTTTGATGTTTAAGCAGTCATTTCATTCCCAATAACAGTGATTATTCGACTAATTAAACGGATTAAAAACGACTATAATCGTGATAAGCAGGCAAAGGGTTAACCCTTTCACCATTAATTACCACATAATCGTTTAAGCCCATTTACTAGCATATTAAATCGCTGTTATCCGTCCCGGCTCCCTGATGACGACCATGCTTATTTCCCTCGACTCTTCTTTGGAATTTGATAAGGATGGATTGCGCCTCTGAGCTCGGCCCTCCGAGGAGTTAGGCGCTATAGAAGTTTTCATTCATTCATTCATTCATTCATTCATTCATTCAATCATTATCATGCATATTGGGACAGAAATGTGTGAACAAGATTTGCAAATGTTTGGTCACAAATTAAAAACAAATATGAGCCATTTTCACCGATTGAAGTAGTTGTGGGTAGCGGCAGCGAGACACAACTTAAGTGGGTAAGAATTACAATTTGAAAAGTTGGTGGGCAAAGGTACAATATAATTATCGTCCTCTTGGATATGAAAGGGTGTATCTGCCACTTTACAAGGTGGCAGATACACCCTTTCATATCCAAGGAGCCGATACATCATAGCTCTCTGTCACGGATCAAGCACAGCAAACACGAGCTAAATTGGTCTGCTGTTGGGTTAATATTGGGCGAACATTAAACCAGCATTGGATCACTATATTGCATTACTCAGCAAACACGAGATGTTGGACCAATATTGGGCCCCGTTTACGATGCTGACACAACATTGGCCCAGCATTGGGTCAATGTATAGAGCTTGCTGGGAATGATGGATGTCAAAACACATGACCTACATGTTGTACAGCGAATAAATCTACCACATACAATTTAACACCACTCTCGATGGTCCCATCACAACAAAACGACACATTCACCCAATGTTGGGTTAATGTTGGGCCAGCGTCGCAGACGGTGGCCCAACATCAACCCAACATTGCGTCAATTTGCATTGCTTGCCGGGATATATACGAGGTGCACAATTAAGAACACAGCTATCAAGTGCATAATTCAATTGATAAGCAGACTGCTTTCACAGTAGACTATACATTGAATCAGGTACAGAGTCGCCTGCATTTTCTCAACCGTTACAAATCTTCACCCGTCGTTGTATTAAAGCGGCATCGCTGCTTGGCCACAGTCGTAAAAGCTGGCCAGCGCTGAGAAAACAGTGGTCAGCGATTCGTGGAGGCGAGTAGGGGGTTCCCCGCCTGAGGAATGTTCTCACGACACGATGGGACTGTCAAGGGTGGAATAACTGGCATTCCACAAACTCTATGGCACGCTGTACACGAGGTGAAATATGCCGCATATATAGGCCTATATGTTTACGAGACAATACTGCACTGTTCGGGCAAAAAGCAGTATCTGCTTATTTGAGAGTGAGCAGTTGCTGCTGTTCGCCTCTCAATCACAGAATATATATACCACAGATGACGACAAGTTGGGCCAACCTCGTAACGGTCGCGAGCGATTTGCATTTGCGTCATTGTGCGAGCATCCAGGCTGAACACATGCAACAGTATAGACCGTAAGACGGGGACATCGAAACAGCTTCTATAAAAGGGAAAATGCATTTATTGGATGCAAAAAATGTCATACCCACAAGAAACATAACACAAAAAGACAAAAAGCCCGTGCCTACCACATGACATGTCTGCTACTAAACAAAAGCATTATCGAGATGACAATGCAGTCTTTTCGTACAAGACTACTTAATTTATCGTGCGCAGTGTCGACTTATGCAATCTTAACCCTTTGACTTCCAGGCCGGAGTGCATGCCAGGATCCAGATATACTGGTGTAGGAGTTCTATTTTTCGTCATTTGAAGCTGGAATTGCTAACGCAATTTCCAGCTCCAAATGACGAAAAATACATAAATGTAGTATATATTTGACGAAAATTTGTGTCATTTTATGGTTACGTTCATTGACGAATGACGACGGAAATTTCCGTCATGTATGGTAGTGAAAAGGTTAACTAGGGACATAGAACGTCTCAAGTACTGTTGTGATTACCTTACGTCTATGCATGGGGTTCGTGCAGTAACAGATACAGCGAGCCCAGCAAACACGAGACGTTGATCCAATTTTGCAGTAATTTTGGTACAGCGTCGCACACCGTGGCCCAACTTTAGAACAACATTGGATCAACTTCCCGTGTTTGCTGGGAAGGTCTTGACACCCCCTTTCTGAAATTGAATTAAAATGGTTGTTAAAAATGGCTCTTAGCTTGTTATATATTTAGCACCCAAAAAATTATCGGGGGTGGTTGATATATTTGTGTATAAACTATGGAAACCAAAGGGTTTCCTCAATTTAAAATCATCAGCTGAGCTCTTTCTGATTCACTTGCATACTTCTTATGGGCTACCAACATTCTTTAATTCTTACTGCGCGGGGATCGTCTTTAGACGTCAGAATCTGACGTCTTTAGACGGTCCCCGCGCTGAAAAGGTTAAATGGTCGTACAGTGGTCATCATACTGCTGTGCAAAGTCAAACAGCAGTAACTGCTCACTTTTCAAGTAAGTGCTCAGTTACTGTTGTTTGCCTGGTGACGGGGTAACAAATTACAATGGTTGCGTTTTCAATGGGTTTTTTTCTTGTGCGTGAAACCATGGTCATGGCTTGTCACGAAGACGATGTCATTATCTGATTACACATTTGCAAGATGTGATCTTGACAGATTACCAACATTGAACACAGGCAGTCCAGTGATCGCATATATATGTATGAGAGCTCTGGGACGCGCTCGATAATCATGATAATTGTCAAATTTAATTTGCGGGAATTCTAAACCACTTATAGTGTTATCAAAATGTGTCTGGCGTTTAAGAGTTGTCATTTTAATTTTAAATCATCATGAACAAATGTCTTAGTTAGCTCTTTCCGCTTTATTTAAATATCTAAGTTATGGGTCTACGAAAATCATAATTATTTTACCTTTCAGTGTGCGGGGATCGACTTTTGACGTCAGCTTCTGACGTCTAAAGTCGATCCCCGCACTGATAGGGCTAATATACCATCTGAAAAAAATATATATGCCAACGCTGGACCAATACCGTCTATGTTTATGTTCACGCATAATACCGTATGCATTTATGCGATGTGGTGGGGTATCGCATTTCTCAGGGTTGTAAAACTTCAAGAAAACATGTAGGCAGCATGGCGACGCTCCAGACACATTCCCTAACTTTACCAACCATAATGATATTCACGCGATACTTTGCAGTCTGAGTTGCCTATTTATATCCCAGTTCAGTTAACCCTTGTCCTGCTGAATTGTTTGGTAATATATTTCGTTCTTTGAAGCTGGCTAGCGCAATTTACACCACCAAATAATTAATTAATGAAAAATATAGCCTTACCGGTATGGCAAATAGACACACCAAATGTAATTATTCGATTAGGTGAGCATTTACCACAAGCTATTATATCAATTTCAGTGGCATTTTACTTGGTTTGAAACTAGCTTCAACCCGTATATGGCCACAGCAGGAGAGTCTGAATGTTTATAGAATGCAACTTAAATTGACGAAATATATTTCGTTTGATACTCAGTTCATTAAATGATTTAATTTGGGGGATGTATATAGTTTATTTATATAGTTTATATAATAGTTTATGTTTGTCGTCATTTAAAGCTGGAAATTGCGTCAGCAATTCCAGCATCAAATGACGAAAAAACAGGAACTAACAATTTAGCTTGACATGGATTCAGTTTATGATCTTTAGTTCGCGGACAAGAACTTTCAACAGGTTGAACTTCTTGCTGTGGGTGATCAGACCAGGTACAAGGTTAAGTTACATGATTATTACATGTAAAATAGAATACATGTCGGAAATGTTGAACATTCCATTACACGCCTGGGAAAACTGTAGACGCGTATAGCACTGGATATCCTCAAAGTCTGGGAAAGTGGCATAGCGGCAATTATGTGATTATGCTTAACATTCGCTGTGGTGAAGGCCACGCAAGTTTTGGGCGATCGAGTTCTGCTGCCAAGGGAGATAGGGGCGACCATTAAAATAGCAGCGTGAAGGAGGGGAGTGACCCAGTTTTTTGAAAATAAATTATTTGTTCCTTTGAACGCCTGAAATAAAAAAATGGACAGCCTGGAAAAAAAACCCTTACCAAATTATGTGGAAAAAAAATTATGCTAATAACACCTTTTGAAAAAATATTTTCCGAAAAACATGAAAAAGTGTACAGATAATTTAATCACACTTTCTGAAAAAAAATTAACCTCCCTGGGCTCTGTCATCTATTTCACACAACTATCAACCCTTTACACGCTAGTGATGCAATATGTGAACACAAAAATAATTTACTATTCATTAAAAGCTATAATTGTACACACGCTTTAATTTTCCTGAAAATTAAAAATTGCAACAAATACCAGAACACAAAATAGCGTGAGTGACAGCAATCTTTATTTAGACATTTGCGGAGTAGCCAGAGCTGAGATGAGCAAATGTCAAAGTGAAGATTGCGCAATTTATCAAACATAAATAACAGCGATGAGCACACCTGGTACACCTGACACATTGAAACAATGTTGGTTTAATGTTGGGCCAGCGTCGCAGACGTTAAAACAACATTGTTTCAATATGTCGTGTTTTCTGGGAAGGGGTTGAACCTGTACATATTGTGTACACATCGCGCACACATACACATGATACATGCCCGCATTCAGCATACAATTTACCACCTCTCGGTGAGTGATTTCTTGGCAAACCCCGTGAATTTACTCGTGAACAGGTGGAGGTGCGTGGGGACCCTCGCATAATAATTAACATGATGCACTCTCGTGTTATTGTAAGGTGCATCAGAGCTGAACGGAATTCCCAGTTGCCCAGATCGAAATCAGAACCCATGCTGTTTTCATGCCGCCGCATTTTCTCGTTAATAATCACAGGTTAAAGAGGGCTATTAAAAATAATTAAAATATAAATGTAAACCTGTTCATTCAGAAGCTAAGAAAGTTTAAGATATAGCCCCCGTACTTCTTATTTGGACGAAGTATATCCTAAGCTTTCTTAGCATCTGAGGGAATACTTATGTACGGTATAAAATAAACTATACCTGAACAAATGGAGTGCAGTCTCAATTTCGTGTGTCCTGATGCTAAAACAAACAGGAAAGTAAAAGCTTGATGTAAGCACTGATACACTTCTTAAGCGTTGGTTTAACGTCGGCTCAGAGTCTGTGACACCGGGTCAATAAAGTCCAGGTTGAGACTCCTGAATGGTATCAAACGATCATAGGCCTGATTACAATAACACTTTGCGATGCACAAGACGATCTGAGACCCGAGCTATTTGGTATCAGAGTTTGACAATCGTGGTGGTCGCTGCCTGAGTGGTGAAGCACGGATGATACTGCGAGTACTGCAGTGCAGTACCACCGACAGCAAGTAGTACACTGAGTGATACTAGTGATACTACATGCAGACACCTATACATCATCACACCAGCCCCGCTATGCTAACCGGACCTTCTCTCGCCATACACACACAGACACACAAAACTGGCGACCAAGTTTTTTCGTTCCTCCAGATATGCTAATACACCGCGCGGTAACGACGTGCAGTTACACACCCCAACAGTGAAAGCGCTCACCCAACGCCTGATCAGCATCGGGCCAGCGTCGCAGACGCTCGCCCGCCGTTGAACCAACGTTCGGTGGAGTTTTACAGATATATATTATGCATCTATGTATGTTAATGTGGCTATTATGTCTACGTCAACTGATATTATACACTGGGTTTGTCTGCTTGTTTTTATAGGTGTATGGTAGGTAATGGGGGGGGGGGTGGCAGGGGTGGCGATATCACCTAATTCTAGGTCATCATGTGGACATGATAACGCCTATAGTCGCCAATCTATCATCTATCTAAATAAGGACAATGCACCCTATTGTGATCATCGCGAAAAACTCGAAATTAACCCTTTAAGCCCTCACGATGCAAAAAAACATCATTTTACATCATTGAAAACAGATTTTATTTTCTCACAACTAAGGCCACTGATTTTTATTTCTCTGTTTTAGATCAGAAAAAATTCAAAATCTGATGAGGGAGGGCGGTTAAAAAAACATTTAGGAAAAAAAACATTCCACCTATTTTCGGAAAAGTTAATGAGGGCGACGAAATAAAAAAAACATTGGACAAATTTCCAGAAAAGTTAATGAGGGCGACGAAATAAAAAAATCGAACTTTTTCAAATAAAGGTAATGAGGGCGACAAAAAAACAAGCAAAAAAAAACATAGCTTGAAAAAAGTTTTTTATTTCTTGAAATAAACTTGTTTTTTTCGGAATGTTTTTTTTATTTACCAAAATTAAATGGTTTTTTTCGAAAATCGGCAACAATTCAATGCGCGCGCTGGGCAGAAAAAAAACACATGTTTTTTTTGGTAATGCGTGGTCTAAATCTAATGCGCGCGCTCATCTAAAACAGAGAAAAAAACATAGTGGCCCAAGGGTTTTAGAAGGTAAATTACGTTGAAACTGATCTACAAATACATGGTGATTTTCTTTAATTTTTCACCCACTTCCAGTCATCTTCATCCACTACAAGTCGAGAATTGCGACAGCAATTCGCGGCTTGCGGTGGATGACAATAGTAAACTCTGGCTTGAAAGGGTTAACTAAACCCTTAAAGGGTTTAGTTAACTTTATACGTCAGAATCTGACGTTTAAAAGTCGATGCGCGCTGTTAAACATGTCAAAAGAAGGAAAATGTCAAACAATTTAGCCGGGAATATTTTTAGCGAGAGTCTATTTTTCACAAATTAAAATTCCACTCGTCGTTTCAATAACCGTTTCATACAGTTACGTAATTCCATATTCAATGACACGAATACACGCTTTCTTCACAAGCATAGCAATATCGCGATAGAAGGAAGCCCGGAATTGGGACTATGCCTAGGTACTCTTATCTAATGACTTCAATGATTCTTTATCACTGACATCACTGCACATCCCAGCTTTTTGAAAAGTTTGGAGCATTTTATATGAGCTACAAAAATGACGAATACCCGACAAGAACGGAATTCGAACCGAGTACTTTCGAGAGTTTCGAGCCACAGACGATCATGATCGAATAAGCCATCAGGGCCGACCCGCGGGGACTGTCTTTAGACGTCAGAACATCTGCAGACGTCAGACTCTGACGTCTTAGAAAGTCCCCAACCGTATGTAAAAGATTTTAGGCTAATTGCGTTTTACACATTTACCATGTTTACTGACATTGCTGATCTTCAAAACTTCATCTTGCTATTTCTCGGAGGACGTCGATGTTTTTCCACAAAATTATATTATGAATACTTGTATACAATTACAAATCACGTGACGAAAAAATAATACACTAGCACTGTCCCATATCGTCACCTTAGTGTCAAAGAGACCCTTAATGCTAAAGGTGTTTTTCAAACAAGCAGTTACTGTCCTTTGTCATTGCTGAGAACTGCTGACGTCAGACGTGAACTGGCGATGGCGTCACCAGGCAAACACGACACGTCGACCCAATTATGATGGGCTAATGTTGGCCCATCGTCGTAGACGGTGGGCCAACTTTAGCCCAGCATTGGGTCAACGTGCGGCGTTTGTTGAGAAAGTGACGATGAATAACTTTGTCAACCAACCCAGCAAACACGAGAAGTTGAACCAGCATTGGGATAATGTTGGGCCAGCGTCGCAAACGATGGGCCTACATTGACCCAATCCTGGGACAGGGTCAACGTCTCGCGTTTGCTGAGAAGAGCCCAAAACAGCGAACACGTGACGTTGAATCAAAACTGGCTTAATGTTGGGCGCGCGTCGCAGACGGTGAACCAACAATGAACCGATCACGGGCCATACAGTTGTATCTGGGTTGCTTACGTCGGCCATCTTCACTCGGTCATGTGATTTGCGGCACGCAATCTTGAGCTACGCTCCGAGACTGGACTGGCGCAGATGACGTCGGCGGGAGGTGAAACAAATCATGAACACGATGACCTGTTTTAGCCGTTGGGAGTTATCAGTATTATATAATACTCAATAACAAACAAGTCTGAAATTGTTGCATACAAGATGTACAATCATGTACTAATAATCTTGAGAATCCCACGTGCAAATCATCATGATCAAATACCGCCAATAAATTGATTACACTAGTATTTACAGTACATGATATTGTACCCTGTATACAGTACTTATTGTGTCTGGGGAATTGCATACACCTATTATTTCCCAGAAAGTGTCATGTTATACAAATTATAAAAAGATGACGCAGTAAACATTTGGCGGGTGCACCAGGGTTGGGTGAATGATGGGTCAACGTCTGAGCCGTTGGACAGGCATGCAGCCAGTATTGGGTCGATGTCTCGCTTCACCTGGTGTCAGTATATCCCAGCAAACACCACACATTGAAACAATGTTGGTTTAATGTTGGGCCAGCGTCGCAGACGGTGGGCCAACATTAAACCAACATTGTTTCAATGTGTGGTGTTTGCGGGAATAAGTGTGTGGCAGGCCCTCTAATTAGAGATACTCTGGGGTTTTGCCAAACACCAGTCAATCCACATCCATTAAATAATATGATTGCAAAAATATATTGACATTTGTTTGTGTCTGGACTTGAGACCCATTCTATATTACAACAATCAACGGCTGACTTTTATCCCACCCTTTGCAGGCTAAGTTATCTCATTTAAATCTTCACCCACTTGAAGTAGTGTCTCGCTACCGCGATCCACAAATTCAAGTGGATGAAAATTACTCATATTTCTTTAATTTGAGACCAAACATTTGCAAATATGAATGTTTACAGCTGTAAACAGTCATTTCATTCTCAATAGCTGTGATTTATTAATCCTGCTAATGAAACAGATTTACCCTTACAGTGCGGGGATCGACTTTACACGTCAGAATCTGACGCCTGTAGACGTCAGATTTTGACGTCTAAAGTCGATCCCCTGCACTGTAAGAAAAAAACATATTTCTAATGACTGTAGACCCATAACACAGGTATTCAAATGAATCGTAAAGAGCTAAATAAGACATTTATGATGATTTCAAATGGAAAAAAATTCTTTGGCCTTCATGATTTGTGCAAAAATATTTCAGCGCTTTAAGTGTTAAAATGGTTAATAACGATTTTTGTTTTCAGATTTTTATTTCAAACTGGAATTGACTGACGCAATCCCCAGATTCAACGCCAAGTAAACACGAAACATTTGTATGACATTAATACAACGTCGGACCAAATTCGACGTCGGACCAACATTGTAAAAATGTTTTACAAATGTTTTGTGTTTGCTAACTAACCCTTGTCGCGCTAGACCCGTATATCATTTTTCATGAAGGCTCCAAACGAAGTCACAAATTGAGAAAAAAAGAAGGAAAAATAGAGAAACAACCACGGGATAAAATAATTTCCGAATTTAACGAGAACTGAACAACAAGATTAATGTCATTCAAAATTAAAATTGTAAACCGTTAGGAGTCATTTTAAAGTGACACTGATTACTGACCAACTAACCATGTTGATGTTAAAACCATAATTCGATATGTAGGCAGAGCTACTAGTAATAATTATATTTTTCTGGAGAGTTAATTTAATGTGTAGTTCTAGTTGTTTCACTTATAGCAACCTCGTGTACCAAAAAATACAAAGATGGTTGGATACCATGAACAATCTGTACTGAGCAAACAAGAGACATTTACCCAATGCTGGCCCAGCGTTGGTCTACTGTCTACGACGGCCGCTGGTCCTACATTACAGCAATACTGGTTGAGAGCCTCCTGTCAGCTGGTTAGAAAAAACACGTTGATCATAAAATAAGTGACAGCCATTTATTTTCATACTACTCTCATAATCATATAATGATATGTTTTAACCTTTCTCCTGAGCTTAATTGTTTTCATTTGTTATTCATTCAGCTAAAGATGGAATCGCTGACGCAATTTTCATTATACAAGCAGTAAAATATCACTCTCGATGCCTATAATATAAAGCGGCATCTGGTGAATGGTTGTTTCTTTTTTTATGCCCACATCACATGCAGCGACATCTGGTGAATGATTGCCACATAATATTGATAAATACACGAAGCGACATCTGGGGAATGGTTGTGCCATTTTTGGTAAATCCACGAAGCGACATCTGGTGAACATTGGTTGCATCAGTTTTAGATGCCATGACCTGTGTATTCCATGGATGGTTTATATTTCCAGATTTCCCAGCCATGAAATTTCTTATAATTAAATCTTTAAGTGATGATGATAACGAGGTATTTTAAAATTATATACATATATAGTATACATATTGCTTTATGCTGATGACACTTGACTGCTGGCAGAGACACACAATAACCTGCAAAATTCTCTTGATGCTGTCTATATGATGATTGTACTGGAAATGATGTGTTAACAAAGTCAATAATAACAAAAAAGTAGTATATTTTCCCAGGGTTAAAATTAGAAATCTTGCTAGGTTTAAATTTGCTAAAGATATTTTATAGAGGTTATTCCTGACTATGGTTATGTTATCTGTGATTTGTTTTCAATTCAATAATGGTTCATTCAACATTTGTTCAAAAAGCAGTACAGTTACTAAGAGGAAGCACTAACATTGAAATTCCTAAGCACTGTAGATGTCAGACTAGTGCTATAACTTGAACAACTTGAGTAATTTAACAATTACATTTAGACCTCCATTATACATGTATATCTCAATCTACTTTTAAGTCAAATAAAATACCATGGAAATAAATCAAACTTTTGAGTTAATCTCATTATTCAATTGGAGTGTTACAAAGCTTCAAATGAATAAAAAATATTAAAAAAAAGGCTCAGCAGCACCAGGCAGCCACTAATTATTCTAATTAGACTTGGTAGTCTAACTTTAGTCGTCAGATTCTGCCATCTGTTGTAGACATCAGATTATGACGACTAAATTCGATCCTCGCACTGTAAGAGTAAAAATATTTCCAATAGTCGTAGAAGCATCACATAGATATATTCAAATGAATTAGAAAGAGCTAACTAAGAAATTTGTGATGATTTCAAATTGAAATAAACCTTTTGGCCTCCATAATTTATACACAATTAATTCGGCGCTTTAAGGGTTATTCAGTGCTGAAAAATTTCATATAAACTAAGAAATTATTTTTCAATTTGAAAAATCATTTAAAAATGTCTTAGTCAGCACTTTCAGCTTCATTTTAATACCCGGTACCGGTACCTATTATTATTAATTATTACAACAATGTCAGAAATAATAAATACGGGAATTTTGTCTCTATATAACCATCATGTCAACTTACTGGTAAGTGCGCAGCACAAAAATTACAAAAAAATTGCAGTTCTAGTCTATGGACATGTATAAATGGTTTACATCATAGTGGTCATATTATTAAGCTAAAATAAAATCACCGATTTTTTGATGATCTTAGACCTGGGCATGTTCCTTTAAACCACAAAATTAATGCTCTTAAGCCATTCTGAAGCTATTTTTAGATCAATCTTTTAAACAAATTTGTGTTTGCTGGTGAAATTTTTCAAACAAATCATCATAGCTTAATTGCCAAAATTAATATTTCCTCTCAAATCCCGACAGTCTTGTACTGTAGATACCAAATTGCCTGAAATCCTACTTTGTTTGACAAATATGCTGAAGTCTGACAAGTTGTTAATCATAAAATCTGATTGGTTATAAAGTGAAACACTGCGAATAGTCTGAGAATGCCAGCATGGGCTATTGTTTTATATCAGTACCTGTACCTACATGTTTGAGCAGGGGACATTTTGTTTAAAAGTTACTGATTATATTCAAGCTTCCCATGAGCATGATGAGATTATCGTTGGTGTATATCATGTATGGACAAAGCTGCATAGCTTTCCACCTTTGAGCGATAAGTTCAGCTTGCACTGAACAAAATTATTTGCCATGAAATATCTTCTGGCCATATCATGTATATCATTCCATATCAAATTTTCCAATTTCCAATGAGGCCCACGCACTTGGATCTCAGATTGTAATAAAAATTTTACGAATTATTTCTCAGTATTTAAAAATGAACAAATCCAAAATTTTAACATTCTCAAACAAGTAGTTTTTGAGATATGGCCATTTTAGTGAGGGTGGGGTTAGTCGCTTACAGCAACAAAAATTGCGGCTGTCCTATTTTGGTCCATTTTGTGGGTACTATTTACTGGAGAAGTATTAGAGATCTATAGAGCTCTGAATTTGTTTGTGTTTATTAACACTATTACAGACACCTGATCCCAGAGAAAACTTCTGGGATACTTCAATGATAAGCTTCAATGATAAGCAGAGCTCCAGATAATTTTTTGGTTTGAGGAGTATTTCACTCATTGAAATGGGTGATGAGGAGTGAAATATGATAAAAAAATAAACGAGGAGTATTTTTCATACAACAACATGAAAGCTTTATTTACATCATTTTTTCTTACAGTCACATAGACTAGTTCTCTTCACGTAAAAAATACAACAATCGTTTCATTTTTCTGGGGTTTTTTACTTTGATGGGTAATTTAATAGTTTGTATGAGTAATATTACCCCTCAGATTTTCTATTAATGAGTATTTGCTGTTTTTACATGCGTATTTTACACTTATACGCATGTTATCTGGAGCCCTGGATAAGTATCAATGTATAGCATAGATCTGTGAGTGTTCAAATGTCAGAAAAAATGCAAGAGCTGTCATCACAAACGACCAGGTTTGGACCCCATAAAATTACACTTACAATGGTCTGAGGAAACCAAAATAATAGGCGTGTACTGTCACGTATTTATTCAGATGGAGTCGATTCAGTATTTAATTATTTAATTAATAATCATATACCCGGTACGTATTACATATACCAACGAAAAGGCCTACAGTCATTTAGTTGTAAAAACGCACGAATAGCATGCTATACCGCATACGTACGGTAAATCACATACAACTACTAGAACTCTAAGGCCCTGCTTTAGTCTGTTTGAGTGCTTCAGACAAAACAATTGGTCTAATATTTTGTATTTACATAAGTTCTGCATCAATTGGTTTTCCTTATGGGCCAGAATCCTAAATGTCCAGGATATAACCATGATAATTATTGAAAGAACAAAGGAGACAAGTATATATCTTCAACGTGTAGGCCTATTCCTTCCACCACCATCGCCGGTGCTGGCCAACATTCATGATGTGCTGCGTTTCTTTTTCCATCCTGAACACGCTGAACGTACTTTGCTGGTTCAATGCCGGTCAATCAAATTCGACGCTGGCCCATGTTGAAATAGAATTGGGTGATTGTCCCGTGTTTGCTCTGACTTCCCTATGGGTGCACTGACGCTTTATGCCACGAGCGGCTACTACCTGGATAAAATGATACATTAGCCCAATTGTGAAATAATATTGGCCCACCATCTCCTAATAACACAATACATTGGCCCAATTGTTGGCCCACTGTCTGCGACGCTGGGCCAACATTATTTCAACCAAAAACCTTTAATCATGAATATCTTTTTTTCAGAAAATTTTCGCTGATTTCTCAGTCCATTCTCAACCAATTTTAATGAAATTAATTCGCAAAGACTATTTTTGAGTCAAGCGGCGATTACTGGAAATTTTCATTAAAAAATATTATATATAGTTTAAAAGTTGGACCATTTGACATGTAGTAATTTTTTTAAAAAAATGAATGAATATTGCTTTACAACGTACCTCTATAAACTCATCAACTAAACATGTTAAAATGGTTGAATTAACTTTTTTCTTTAGCCCTTCAGAATTGTATTACATGCCAGATAATCTAACTTTTTAGCTAGATCATAATCTTTTACAAAGAAAATTTCACAGTTAGTAGCCGCGTGACTCTAAAATAGTTTTTGCAAAATTTCATGAAAAGCGGTTGAGCACTGAATGAGAAATCGGCGAAAAACATGCGATACAAGTTAATCTGACGGTGGTTATAATAAATCTGATTGGCACAACATTGAATTTTAAATATCATTGACATGGCCTCATTGTTCATTAACTCCTATTTTCTGACGATCATACCTGTAAACTGATTTAGGCCTAGTGTTAGTCGGCCGGCAATGTTACTGTTAGTCGGCGAATTCTCATAGGCTTAAACTAGACTAGTCTATACTCGCCGTCAAATTAAAAATGATCAACCATGATCGCAAGATTTTCTGCGATTTCTCCGATATTTAAGCTCACCGTAAATTGTGAGGGCCCATTGATCTTGAAGTCTATGAAGACTATTGTATTGGCAAATAGGCCTACCAGTGAACAAACTTTAACATGTTTAAAAATGTGCGCAAGGCATGCTTGGAGTCTGACATGATTATTAAACTTACTTTACCAATAATATTGATAAACGGAAAAACTGTTAAACTGTTAAACTTAGGAAAAAAAATATTGAACTTTGCCAGTCTTTGCCTTTGGAGTTTGGCTTGCCTTTGAAGTCGTTTTTCTCAAAACTATAAAGTATAAAACATGCACTTGCACGGAGCCATTCAATTGACGAAAAGCAAGCGCTCAAGATAATTGTGTCATAGATAGAACGGAGTGGCTATTCGTCATTTTGTAAACGAGGCTGCCCATAGAGTTACATTATGAAGAATCACGTACGATTAGCCACTGCCTAGATAGAATCTACCCTGATAACCTGATAACTATTCTAACACTAACAGTTAAACTAGCCTAAGTTAGTAAGTACAGAAGTATACAACTGGTAGTCTATAGGCTAGGCCTGGGCTAGCTAAGATTTCAGCCCTGTGTCAACCACATGGATCAGCCACTGCTGGGGCTAGGCCTGGGCTAATGACATAATTTGATAATTTGGTTGGATACTCACGGGACGAAACAGAGTGAACGGGATGTTCAGTTTTCGTTCTGGTGGCGACTTTGATAACCATCCTTCATGAATTTTCTCCATTTTAACATCTGAACTATAGAGTCGATTACCCAAGCAAGATGTCATTTAATTAACAAAGCATCATCAATTCGGAAGACCCCCAAATTTATATTTTCCCCATAAACAGATAAACAGAACTCTACAGCCACGAATCTTCTCTTGCCGTCAGTCAAAACAGGAAGTGGGATTTGCTGAAGGGGATTCCGGTGACGTCAGTATCTCTCAAAGCAACACGCCGTGTAATTGGCTGTCCCACTTTCATGACCTATTTTACACCAATCATAAAATATTTTAGAAATCATCACTAAACGTGACGTCATTCTCGCTGTGCTTGACAGACATATTCTGATTGCTAGATTGTGAACTTCCTGATTTACAACAATAAGTATGCCTCCTGTTTGACCAATTTATGGTTATAAGTCACTTGACATGGTTGGTGACAGTCACATGCAGCTAATCATCTTGATGTTTATGTTGACTAGACAAAAAATTGTTAAAATGTCGTTTACCAACAATTTCACACAAGGCAAGCACTGTGTCAGTGTCACCACTCCACCACTGCCACACCACAGTTAAAAAAAAAAAAAGTCCACCTGTTTCCGTTGCTGGATGTATTATATAGACAAGTTGGGAATATCACATTTTGGACAGTGATGTGTACCGAACTCCCTCATGGCGGCCAGTAATCATTATAGACTAGTGTAGAGGGAGTCCGGTACACAAACAAAGATAGCAGCGTGAGATTCCGAGCTTTTTAAAGTATACTATATATCTACTATGTCATGATATCGACAACGGAAACAAGCAAGCTTTGGCCTTTGTGCCACACTGGCACGGCACTGGACGTGTGACTGGTCACTGCATGATGACTCAGAGAGTCACAGTCAGACTCAGTCACACTCACAGTCACCAGGTCACACACAGTCACACTACTCACAGTCACTGCAGTGACCAGTGGCAGTGGTGACCAAAGGTCAGCAGGTAGCGATCCCAATGATCCCGACTCCTGGTAAAGGAGGAGTAACAGGTACCAGGGGCAGGGCAGGATTCAGGAGCATCGGGATCGCTATCTGCTGACCTTTGCCTTTGGACAGTTTGGTGGTGACTGAGTGAGTGACACTTGTCACTGACAGTAAAACAAAAAAGTTGTCTTTTTTTACCATGTTTACTCGGACACCAGTCACTGTCACTTGGTCCCTGGCCTGTGCCTGTGGTCACACTTCCCAGCAAACAAAAAACTTCTGTATATAGCATTTGTACAATAATGTACACGTATAATGCCATAATGTAACTGAAACTTTGGTCGCAAAGAGTATACAGCAGTTCAAGTGGTAACAATTAGCATGATTAGGTGGTAATGTTTAGAACAGTTTCATGACAGGTTGCGAAAATTTGATACTGCATATAATGATTGGTAGCCAACTTCTACTCTGCTGAAAATAATCAATATTTAGGAAATATACAAATATGACGGCTCATTATTGTATTTGAACACATGGTTGTTTCCCTTATGATACTGCTCAATATCCAATACATTTACCACATTTTAATTAACTTCACATAGATCATTTGAACATGTTGAACAAAATATTTAATTTGCCAAATAATTTTATGTATTTCCAACTGTTGAAGTCTGTATATCACACACGTTTTAAATACCACTTGTTTTTGCTTGCTTGTATATTATTTTGAAAAATATTGTGTTTTTAGAGAAAGGTCTTCCAATGCCAATTAAACTTAAATTGTGTTTTACAGTATAGAAGCTATTTGTGTATTTGGTAGATTGTGTAATTGGTAACCCTAGGAATACACACAGTGGTGAACTCTTGTTATATGCTAGATATGCTTATATTGATATTTCCAATAATTGTAATAAATATACATGTTATATGAAAAAGAATACATGGTAGATATATTTTTTATCATGATATATAACAAAGTATATTAACAGTAAATTTGCCTATGCATTGGTGAGTTTTTAAGAACATGTATTTTATTTTTTGGATAGCAATATTCATTAACAGATTAACTTGTTGAATTTTACACCCAATAATTAAGTGCTTGCTATGATCAGATGATGTTAGCTTTATTCTTGGCCTGTTTGCAATGAGAACAATACATGTATATATTTTTCATTCATTTAATGTTTTTCTCTTGTAAATTCTATCATGTCTATTACATAAGAATATTTTAAGCTATATCGTCCACATATGATTTTGCCATGTCATGACATGATAATGCATCATAGACACTAATAATTTAACAAATAATAATTTGTAGGATATATTATTTGTAGGATATATTAAAACTTCAAACATTGCTAACGTTTTAAGATATATAATTTATTTACCATGTTCACCACTGAAATCTGACTGTCATATACCTTGGTTATTCTGTTAGACAAGGTTGTAAGCCCCATGTGCCTACATGGAATTCCACAGGCTCTGCCATTTCTTTATTTAAAATTTCTAGGGTTACACATTTCTACACCCCGTAGTGTTCAATGGAAGAAATTAAAAAAACTGTATAATTTTCCGATCTACGTTTTAACGCATTTGTATGGTTAAAAAAACACACTTTAAATTATTGCAGCTATATTGCTATTTATATAGCAACATTATTTTGTGGACATGCTCCACAATGTATTCGGTTCAGCAAATAAATAGCTAGAACAGCTAGCTCATGTCATAGATGTAGTGTGTATAATATTTAATTTGTGCAATATTGATTTACTCAGATATCATAACACAAACTGTATTCGTAGGGTTACCAGGCTACACAATTTTTACATTTTTAAAAATATAAATTAAAAAAATTCAAATTTACTATTTAAGCAAACAAAGACTTCAGTGTTGAAGATAAAATCTGGTACCCGGTATGTAAACATGATAAAATTGGAGCTGTTTGTCAATTGATAAGAAATATGTTTCAGTATTATTATGCTTCACTGGCATGTAAAAGGTTAAGGTTGTGTGTCGTTCACACAATCTGTTCATAAATACCATATGATTCAGGACCCAAATACCTGCAATATAACATTGGCATTTATCTGTATAAACAAACAGAGGACTCGGTTAAATTATTTGTTTTCATCCACACATTACCACTTGCCAAAAGACCTTATCTGAGCTATACATACATGTATGTACTGCAGGGATCGACACTAACACTGGCCCGTTGGCCCGAGGCCAGTAAAAATGACTAAGGGCCAGTAAATTAACTGAGATACTGACCCTGGGTGTTAACGAAAAAGTCCACTCCCCTTGATACAGTGGTCACTAAGGAATAGAAAGACGAGGCTAAGGGCCAGTAATTATGTGAAGTTACTGGCCCTTTGGGCTACTACTTGAGATTAGTCAGTGTCGATCCCTGTACTGTACCGGTATTCAGGTGGTGCTTATACTTGACTGTATTAGTCATGTAAGTGAGAAAGTCGGAATGAATCAGATCTCAATAACTCACTCCAGTTGCAAAGCATCCGAAAATAAGTTGTCCTCCCACGAGGTCACACCGAGGTCACACAGATACGGTTAACCATCTCATAGCTAGGGTTAATTAACAAGACGACACAATAAAAGTGCTAATTTGATAAGTGAGCAGTTACTGTGCACAGGTACTGCATTTTTGCTTTGCAGAGCAGCTAGAATAAATGTAGGTGTTGACAGGTAAAAAGGGCCACCTGAGGTCTCCCACGGTCATGGAAAATCAAGAATTTTGATTTTTTATTACTGTCTGTCGCATTTTTTTTGAGAAAATGTGTTGATTACCTATGCACTTTTGACACACAATGACACTGCATGGCACTCCACCTAGGACTATAAAATATTTCACATGGAAAAAGTAAACCCGCGACACCTGACTCTGCTTTCGATCATGGAATTCTTAAAATGTGTCATGGAAAGTCATGAAAAAGTCATGGAATTTCATTACCAGATTTCTGTGATTGGAACCCTGGCCACATCCATCAGTGTTTGTACAAATCCAGGAAAAGTTTGAAATCTTGGAATTTTAATATTTACAATTATACTTATATAATTTGAATTGTCTTTTGTCTGGAGAAGCGTTGAATTTCTGGGATAAATTAAATCCCAGCAGTCCTGGCCTGATCCTGCTCAGTTAATCTATTTCAATTTTCCCCGGCTTGAAGTTGTGTCTTGCTACCGCACCCACAAAGTTCCTCAAGTGGTTGAAAATTACTCATATTTTTACTCAACACAAATATTTGCAAATTTTGATGTTCAGACACGCATGTATCATGTGTATATCATTCTTGAATAGCAGTGACTTGGTCAACTAATTAAACAGATTGAAAACGACAATAGTCATGATCAGCAGGATAAGGGTTATAAACGCGAACCAGAGTCTATACATGTAGTTAAAATCTGTAAGGGCTACACGTTTTTTCCTACCCTCTACATGCAAATCTACAGATTTCACATTATATGAGTAATGAGCATGCATGTGACGTGTGACATGATTTATCTGGATGTATAAGAGTTGTTGGACCAGGGCGGTAGCCACCGGTCCGGTATAATACCGGACCAATATTCCGGCAGAATGCACCATTTGAAATGTCAAGTTTCGAAATTTTGGTGCGGGGGGCGTGCCCCCACTCCCAAACACCGGAGTAATCAGTATACCGTGGCTACAGCCCTGTGGACAATATACATTTGGTTATTATTACATTCCTTATGTTGCGAATAGAAGTGTTCAGGCTATCTATCAGTTGACAAATTTCATGGATATAACTGGTCAGTGCTAGTAACTTATTTATACCACTAGCCCAGAGGACCAGTGCCTTTTTATCCTCCGCCCAACGATATTGGGTTGGGGCGGGATCATCGAGTCGCCTTGGATGTCCCTCGGTCCGTTTGTCTGCATTTTCATTTCGAGAGCAGCTAGATCTCAGAAACCCATGGAGGGGGATTGCACACACACAGTGTACATGTGCTTTTTGAACCTACATCTTTCGGTCAAAATAGATTAATTTTTTTGCAATATTGTTGATATCTGCCTGATGGCTGAAACATTAAGTATATTATACCTTAAAGCTGGCAAACCATGCTGGATAGCTCGACCATTACTAAAAACGAAATGTGCGGGTTAAGGGAGGGATCCATATGCCTTAAAAACATTCAACTTAATCAAATTCAAAATGGGTTATTCTGTCATAATAAGCTTTAATATGCCTGTCTGATATCTGGCAAACCGTGCCAGATAGCTAGGCCATTACGACAAAATGTGTGTTTCTTGGGAGGGGTATACCCTGAAAAAAAATCAACTTTATCAAATGCAAAATGGCTGACGCGGCCATAACTAACGGCAAACCGTGCCAGATAGCTAGACCATAATCATAATCATGATAATACTTTAAAACAAAATATGCCATTTCAGGGAGGCATATGCCCTGATAATACAGGGCATTTAACTCTCCGAAGTTCGGAGGTTCACTGGTTGCAATGACAGTACACTGTATAACCAGATGACAGGTCACAATAATCATGATAATTGGTTTATCTAGTAGCTGATTCTAAATTGATGCCAAAAAATCATTTTTTGTAAGTTGTGCCGACATCATAACTAATTGCACTGTATTATGCAGACAATATGATTAATATATGGCATAAATGTTGACTGATGCCACGTTTGGCACATGACTGTTTTCAAGCGCCCCGACCCACTCGTTCAATCGTTGGCAATTCTTGCAAAGCTTTTTGTTAATTCAGAGATGAGAATTCCTCGCGGTTCCCCACGTTCTTAACATTTGCCAACTGGTCATTTTTGAATCGTGTTTCGAATTCGTTGAGGAAAACATTAAGGTGATTGGGGAGGGGGTTAGGTCATCCTTCAAAATATTTGCAGCTTTTTTTAAATCTGTTTTCATCCCTGCTGTCATCCAACTACACTGCCCGCCGTCCTGTTGGAACAGGCTGCACTGTGCTCTGTGTATCACCCAGCTCGTTAAAAAATGTTAATAGAATGGGACTATTACAAACTGGTTGTCCGATATTGGTTCATTGTTAGCATACATGTCATGTACATGTGCTGCAGGTGTGTCGCTATAGAGGTGGGATTCGTTTTTCTTTTCTACTTCATCCATGTATGCGCATACGAGCTTTTATTAATTTACTTGATAATAATGATAAACTAGAAAAGGAGTTCCCGAGGCCCGGCTTTTGTTGTTTGAGTGCTTTATACAAAAAAATGGCCTAATATTTTGTAAACACAGAGCTCTGTATTGGTTTTCCTCATGTGCCAGAATCCTATTTGTCCGGGATATAATTATTGACAGAACCAAGGAGACAAGTATATCTCCAACGTGTAGGCCTATTCCTTCCACCACTATCGCTGATAAGTCGGTGTAGGCCTACGCGCCTATTCTGTGAAACTCAATGACCTCGACCTCCTTTGTTTTCACCGAGCTGGATAATACAATGAAGTATGGGGGAGGGTTCTTATATAACCTTGTTTTCACCGAGTGACGTCACTGCGTTTGACAGAATGAAGTATGAGGGAGGGGGTGTTATATAACCTTGTTTTCACCGAGTGACATCACTGCGCTTCACAGAATGCGATGTACCTGGTACACACAATGTAGGCTTACCCACCCAATACCGTTTCAATTTTGGGCCAGCGTCGCAGCCCGTTGCTGTTTCAATGCTGGTCAATCATATTCGACGCTGGCCCAACATTGAAACCGAACTGGGTGATTGTCCAGTGTTTGGCTATGAGTGCCAATACAGGTGACGTTCTATACCCCGAAAGACCACTACCCGGATAACACGATACATTGGCCAATTGGGAAATTATTGGGAAATAATATCGGGCCACCGTCTAGGACGCTGGGCCAACACTATTCCAACCAAAACCCTTTAAGCTCTTAACCACGGATTTAATCGTGAATATCTTTTTTTCTGAAAACTTTTTAAACACGAAAGTACTTAAACTAAGGATCTCAAACGTTATATTTTACATGTTTATAAGGACTGGTGTACAGAAATGTGAACCGTTTCCCACACACAGCACCCCTCTTTCGCCTAAATAGGACACAAACTCAGGCAAAATAAACTTAATAGGATACCGGCCTACGGCCGGCCCTAAAGATACTACACATTAACAATTAAATCGCTTCATTATAAAATAAATATGTTTTTACCCACAGGAAGTTGTGTCTCGCTACCGCGACCCACAACTTTAATTGAGTGAACATTCGTTTAATTTGCGAATCTTCATGTTTAAAACACTCTTTTGAAGTTTTCATCACAATAACACTGATTTATTGGCTGATAACACGACAATAGCGTTAACCCAACATTGAGTGTCCCCCAGCACATGCGATACGAGCACATACGAGCCACTTTTGTTTTAATGTTGGGCCAGCGTCGGAGACGATGGACCAACATTAAAACAACATTGGCTCAACGTCTCGTGTATGCTGGCTCTACTCACGTCTTTGTCGGGAACACACCCCAGCAGGCACAATAAGTTGAATCAATGTTTGTTAACCGCTGGTTCACCGTCTACGACGTTGGACCAACTTTAAACCGGTTAAATGTCTCGTGCCTACTGGGACGTGTACATAATCGTCCCATTGGTCTTATTAACTCCACGCTCTCATTTTCGGGGGGTTTTCATTTTATATTTAATCCAACCACTAAACATTTCTCGGCACGATGACAAGCACGATAGGTCTATCCTGTGTTGTTACGATTTTGGGCCAAACTTCTGGTCGTCTGCCAATTTTATTGATGGTCAAACGGAATTCCCAAATTCGTTGTCCGACACTATTGTGCCAGCGTTGCTACATGTCATAGTCCTGGCTGACACGACACGGATCCAATATTGTTTCAACGCTGCCCGTCGTCTGCGACGTTGTCTCAACATTATTCCAATATCTGACCCATATTGAATTATTGGTATACGTTATATGCTGGCTCATCGTCTACGGTCCGACTTTAAATCAACATTGGTTCAACATGTTCAAATTCGCGTCTTCGCTGAGCCGTGTCTTCAAAAGTTCAAAGGTCAAAAGACCAAGTTCCTTCTTTTTATCTGCACTAAGCTCTGATTGTATGCCAGCAAACACAAATATTTGTATAATATTTATACAACATCGCCCCAACGTCTTCGACGCTGGTCCAGACATTGTATAAATGTCATACAAATGTTTTGTGTTTGCTGGGATGATAATACCATGTAAACATGCTGTCCGTTCGCTTGCAAGTCAACCAATTTTATATTTGAATAACACCAGCAGACACGACGTCGGGCCAATCTTAAGCCAACATTGATTCAACGTCTTGTGTCCGCTGGGACCTAATAACCATTATTAAGCGCTACAGTTCTGCTGTGTTTTTTGCGTCTCTCTTTCGTCATTTGGACGTGGAATTGATAATTTCAGCTGCAAACGACAAAAAAATATATAAAAAGACACACCTTACCAAGTTTTTTATTTGATTAAAGCCACACAATCAGGCTAAAATCATCAAAAAAATCAGTATTTTTATTTTCACTGTTTGGCCTTATATGGCCACATGATGTGAACATGTCCATGGACTAGAATTGCGTAAGTTTTTTTTTAATTTTTGTGTTGCGCATAAATTACCAGGTAACAGATTTAGCGAGATATCAATAGGAAATACGGGAATGTCGTGCCAATGGCATATCATGCATGCAAACGCTGCACCAACAATTTGGCCACCATAACCATTTCTATAGTGCTTTTTTTATACCGACGTTCATAATGATCATTGACCAACGTATTAGTTTCAAACTTATTTAGAAACATATAGATACGGGCCTGGAATGCAGGATATGAGCTGTCATTAGATACATAAATATATACTACATGTATACTAAACATGGCAGTGAAAAAAAAATTCTGACCTTTTCTATGACGCATGCTGTCTATGATTTATCGGTCTGATAATTTTGAGAGTAGTGAGCACCTTTAACATGCTTAATGTTGATAGTACATGTAAGCCTACATAGCTTGCGCTGTGATCAACATTTTTATCAATCTTATTTTTACTGGCTATTGTTGAAGAATATAATGTTGACAAATGCCGGTCATCACAGTGTAACGTTGCAAAATACTGATTTATAAGTTCAAACCCTTTGCTCACTGGGTTATCTTTTTTAAATTTTGACGCTACCGCGATCCACAACTTCCAAGTGGGTGAAAATAATTTTGTTCAATTTGAGACCGAACATTTCCAAATCCTTATGCATGTTATGTTTGAGCACTCATTCTCAATAACTGATTTGACCTGCTAATAAAACAGGTTTAAAACCATTATAGTCGGGCTTAGCACTTAAACATGTTAAAGAGTTTATAAAGAATTTATTTTCTGTTTCGGTTTCAGCACTTTGTACTCTTTCTTATCTCGATTTCCGAGAATATTGTTGCGGTGAGTTTGATTTTATGTTCTGTACTTTGCTTTATGGCAACACAAGACGTTGAAACAAAGCTGGTTTAATGTTGGTCCATTGTCTACGACGCTGGTATTTTTTTTAATGGTTCACCCTCACATCTCTGAGTCG
This sequence comes from Flabesymbios commensalis, assembly GCA_964017125.1. Classification (NCBI taxonomy): domain Eukaryota; kingdom Metazoa; phylum Annelida; class Polychaeta; order Terebellida; family Flabelligeridae; genus Flabesymbios; species Flabesymbios commensalis. The sequence continues at coordinate 26,668,305 of OZ024913.1, read as the reverse complement.
TTCAATTTAAATTTTCAGTCTCTTAAAGGTGTGTCTCGCCACCGCGATACACAGCTTCAAGTGACTGAAAATGTACCGTATGTGATTTGTAAAATTTAAGCTCCTACATCTACAAATATCGGTTTTTCAAGATTAAAAAAATATTTTTTTTTTAACAACTGGTTACCAGTCGTTTTACAGGTAATCACTGGTAAACAAAACCCTTAATGTATACTGTAGTCGACATAAGTGTTCTCCCGACAAACACGACTGATTTAACCCTTTAACCGCCGGTGTCGCATATATTCGGGTTTTTATATTTTATTAGCACATTAAGTACCACCTTTTAAACATGTGACAAAGATAAAATGTCACATCAATCAGCAATATTTGAAAACAGTTGACCATCATTTTGCCAAATCTGAACAATTTTCACTCACTTGAAGTTGTGGATCGCGTCAGCGAGACACAACTTCAAGTGGGTGAAAATTCAGATTGAATAATTTGGCGGTTAAAGGGTTAAACAATGTTGGTTTTAATGCTGGCCCACCGTCTGCGACGCTGGCCCAACATCAAAGCAATATTGTTTCAATGCGTCGTGTTTGCTGTGCTAGGGGTTTATATTCTATCTGGTATACTGTAATAAATGTGTATACCGACATCGTTAATTCTGTTGTAGGTAAATGGTCCTGTTGCATTATAGTCTGGGGAATTCCGTGTGGTTTTAAATGTATACACGGAAGCTTACCATGCACACTACAGTAACTATTGACAATTAGGCGAGAGACGGAATGTCTAATGAAGAGGAGGATATGGAGAAAAGATCACTACACCAGTCAGATAGTGAAGAAACCACAGAGGTCTTGGAAGTTAAAAGGAAGAAATCTAAAGAGGACTGTGAGCCTGGGAGTGGCAGTGAGTCCAAAGATGATATTGAAGTGAATGGAGGGGAGGGGCCGCCCAATGGTATTGATGATCACGATGATGTGGACATGGTCAGTGATAATGACGAGAATACAGCTGAATTAGCCACTGGTGAACATGAAAGAATGCTAATTGGTGAGTTAGACGAGGAGGACAAAAATAAACTTGTAAAACACACAGAAAATTCAATAGATGATACTGCTCCAACGTTAGCTAATGCATCTACGCAAAAGTGGGCGTGTGGAAATTGCACGTTGTTGAACCCCGTGTCGGTGGAGCAGTGTATAGCTTGTTTGGACTGGAGGCCGCATCGGTCTAAACTCAAATTGGTGGACGATATCATCAGTGGATCAATGGACAAGCAGGATTCAGGACCTGACCAATATATCAACCCCGACCATGACACAGATAAAACGGATGCAAATAAGAAGTTGTTGCCACGTCGGGCTGACTTAAAGAGACGAGGTATCAAGGACTATAAGACACATAATAATGGTACCACCAACAGGAGCTCTACATCAATACAGAAAATAGTGATACCAGGTGAAAAGTCAGTCAAGTGGAGATGTCGCCGATGTACATTGGAAAACCCCATAACTGCAGACCGCTGTGAGATTTGTGAAGCTCCTCGTAAAGATAACGTTCCCACCACTCTCCCCAAAATAGACGATTCTCCCCGTAACAAGCCAAGCTATTCTAGTCCATCGCCTCGAGCCAGGGGGACGTGTGTCTCAACGGGATATACCTCTGCAGATTCGGTTACGCCAGGTGTTACTATGAAAGACCAGGTCTCTTCTGATGCTGCCAAGGGGCCGAATTCTAAGGACGACCAATCTGCTGGGGAAGTTTTTTGGAGGTGTTCGCATTGTACGTATGACAACAACCCCCTGGACGTAGACACCTGTGATATGTGTGATGCTCTCCGACATGTACAAGTTACAAATGCCGCTCAGCCAAAGATGGATCCCTCACCAAAGATTGCAGACAGTGCGTCCAATAATACGGTTGCTTCAAGCTCAGCTTGGCAATGCCCCAAGTGTACATTCAAGAATCCTTCTGATGTGATAATTTGCTCTGCTTGTCAGTATTCAAATGCAGCCGTTCCAGTATCGGATGCCATCTCGGAGACGGTGCGTCAGGATAGTGATTCTGATAGTGCTAAGTCTGGCTGGCAGTGCTCCCGTTGCACATTGCGTAACGCGGACACGGCTTACGTGTGTGAGGCGTGTCAAAACAAGCGGGACACCACCATGCCATCCGTGCTGGGTATCACAGAAGACGAGGATGACTCCGTGTTCACCAACACACCAGAAGCCAAACAACCACCACCACCTCGATCTCCAAAATCCGCCGGCTGGCTCTGTCAGACGTGCACATTCCTCAACACGCCGCACGCTCGCAACTGTGGCATCTGTAATAACGAGAAAAGAGGAAAGAGTAAGCCTTCCATCGCGAACGGTAAAGACGCGCCCAGGTCGCCTGTCGCTCGTACGAGCAGTCAGCCATCTGGGTCACCCGTGGCTCTAACTCCGCCCAGACCTGGTAAACTTCAGCGACAGAGTACAGAGCTGATGGAGGATGTGCGGCAGCGTGAGGAGGAGGACGCCACAGACAAGTGGAGGATTATTGTGGAGTTCTGCAGATTAGTAAGTAGGCTGTACCTAGCAGATGATATATATCATCATTGTATTAAATTCAGCGGTTTAACCCTTTCACCACTGAAGCCCTTTTTTATGTGCTGAATGCTATGGCATTCAGCACATAAAAACGGGCTTCAGTGGTGAAAGGGTTAATGTATCAGTAATCATGGTAATCGATGTTGGATCAAAGCTCAATTATTTGTCTTTCGAACAAAAATATTACAAATATATATATATATAAGATATTAGCATTAATTTGCCACATTTTCATATTTTTTTAACATTTAAAATAATTTAACAATGTTAACATGATGTTTATTCTGCTAAATTAACCGAATGTCCACAATACACAAGATAAATGGTGACTGTCCTGTGTTTGCTCGCGTTCTGCAGTTAATATCAGGTTATCAGGTCTTGAGTCTGCTGGGTTTGTTATAAATGATTAAATATTATAATTGATTGAAGTCTAATGCTGCCGTTCAAAGTCGAAGAACAACAACTGCTTATTTTTAAGTGAGCAGTTACTCATGGTTACTGGCTTTGTATGGCGGAATATTGCTCTCTATTTGATTGTATACTGACTGTTTCTTGTAGAACTCTCAGAAGTTTGTGGACGACGCTTTTCCTCCGGCGCCGCGATCTCTGTTTTACGACCAGAGTAACCCGCCCACGTACCGCGGCCAGCAGCTTTCTAAGGTGCAGTGGCTCAGGCCAGAGGAGATCCAACCTCTGAACCACAACGAGAGCAGCACACCCTGGAATATATTCCGCACCCCTTTCCCCTCTGATATCTCCCAAGGGGTGCTTGGAAACTGCTGGTAAGTATATTAACCATTTAAGCGCTAAACATGACTAGAATAATCTTTTTAATCGTTTTTATCAGACTATCAAATCACTGACTGTTATTGAGTATGAAATTAGTGTTTAAACTTCCAAGTGTTCTGTCTAACATTAATCAAATACGAGTTTTTTTTCTCACCAGGCTCACTTCAAGTTATGGGTCGCGTTAGCAAGTTAGGGAGACATCAAGTGGGTGAAAATTTAACAAAGATGACTTAGCGGACAAAGGACTAAAATTTATTGGAAATAAATATTTAAAGTTTTAAACATGATGAACATGATGAAGTGGCTATATCGCTTCATCGGTTGTAATTATTGTGGGTTGCTGTGACCTACTGAACAATGCGACCCGCATTTTAAAATGACTGAAAATTACTTGGATTTTTGACATTTAAATTATGATCTTTTGCAGCATCACAGTTTTTCTTTTTACTATTTCTGTTAAAAACTAGTTACACAAATCATCCCCTTGGATATGAAAGGGTGTATCTGCCACTTTGTAAAGTGGCAGATACATATCCCTTTCAAATCCAAGGGGACAAAATGTAAATAAAAATAGAGAAAGACAACTGTAAAACGTACATCAGTGCTTCAGTGGTATAATAAATTATATTGTTGTGAGATACATCCAAGTCTCCTTCTACATAGGTTTCTAAGCGCTCTAGCGGTGCTGGCTGAAAGACCTCAGTTGGTGAAGAAGGTTTTGATTACCAAGGAGGTGTGTAAGGAGGGTGCCTACCAGGTGCGGCTGTGTAAGGATGGAGCCTGGGTGACTGTACTGGTGGATGACCTACTACCTGCTGATCAAAACGGATTCCTCATATATTCTCAGGTAGGTTATAATCAAAGTAGATTCCTGATGTTCACAGGTAGGTTACATGTATAATCAAAACAGATTCCGCATATATTCACAGGTAGGTTTTAATCAAAACGGATTCCTCATATATATTCACATGTAATTTATAATCAAAATAGTAGTTTATAATCAAAATAGTGATCGAGCGATAACGGAGGGCTGCTTTCCGATTCGTGTTGGTTTCCGAACAACTCTTCCTAGTTGTTACTGCATACAGTTCTTGTCATTTTGTATTGGTTATATAAATTATTTCAGGCTAAGCGTCGTCAGCTCTGGGTGCCGCTGATTGAGAAGGCTCTGGATGGTGTGATTGTTACTGCGTACAGTTCTTGTCATTATTGGTTAGTATTTCAGGCTAAGCGTCGTCAGCTCTGGGTGCCGCTCATCATGCTCATTCAGAAGGCTCTGGATGGTGTATTGGTTCAGCTGCGTACAGTTCTTGTCATTATCATGATTATTGGTTATTATTTCAGGCTAAGCGTCGTCAGTTGTGGGTGCCGCTGAGAGAAAGCTCTGGATGGTGTCATTGTTGATGCGTACAGTTCTTGTCATTATTGGTTATTATTTCAGGCTAAGCGTCGTCAGTTGTGGGTGCCGCTGAGAGAAAGCTCTGGATGGTGTCATTGTTAATGCGTACAGTTCTTTTCATTATTGGTTATTATTTCAGGAAAAGCGTCGTCAGCCCTGGGTACCGCTCATTGAGAAGTCTCTGGATGGTGTCATTGTTACTGCATACAGTTCTTGTCATTTTTGGTTATCATTTCAGGCTAAGCGCCGTCAGCTCTGGGTGCCGCTCATTGAGAAGGCTCTTGCTAAGCTACACGGCTGCTACCAAGCCCTGGTGGCTGGGCGCTGTATAGAAGGCCTGGTGTCCCTGACAGGAGCGCCATGCGAAAGTATTCACCTGCAACGTGAGTCCCAGACCACCGGTCACCCAGAAAACACGAGACATTGAGCCATTGTTGGTTTAATGTTGGGCCAGCGTCGTAGACGGTGGACCAACATTGAATTAACGATGGTTCAATGTCTCGTGTTTGCCGGGTATTCAGATAGCACGACACATTAACCCTGCAAGTGCTAAAATATTAGTATATAAACAAACCATGGAGACCAAAGTGGGTTTTTTTCAATTTGAAATCATCATAACTGTCTTAGTTAGCTCTTTCTGATTCATTTGAATACCTATGTTATGTGTCTACGACCATTAGACATATTTTAGTTCTTTCAGTGCGGGGAACGTCTGTATACGTCAGGATCTGACACAAGTCAGATCCCGACGTATAAAGACGGCCCCCGCACTGAAAGAGTTAGAAGTGCTAAAATATTTGTATATAAACCATGGAGACCAAAGGGTTTATTTAATTAAAATCATCATAAATGACTTATTTAGCTCTTCTCTATACATTTGAATACCTATGTTATGGGTCTACGGCTATTTATTCATTTAGTGCATCTAAAGTGGATCCTCGCGCTGTAAGGGTTAGCCCAGTGCTGGTTTAATGTTGGGCCTATAGAAATGGCTGGAATCTAACGTCCAAAGACGATCATCCCATAGCTGAAAGTGTTAAGTGACTCTCTACCGTGAATAGTTTATGAATTTCAGCAGCATATTATTTGATTGTCAACTTTCTTGTAAATGTATGCGTCTAGGGACAAGTTTTTATTCTGGGAGATCACATTTACTACAAGCTCAGATTTACACTGTTTTTTCCGACAATTTTACCCTTTACCTGCCGGTCGCGATTATTTTCGGGTTTTTCAATTTTTAATATCGCATTAAATAACAGCTTTCGAATATGTTTAAGATAAAACGGGACATCAATCAGCAACATTTGAAAATAACTGACCTCCATTTTCTCAAATCTTTATAATTTTCACTCACTTGAAGTTGTGGATCGCGACAGCGAGACACAACTTCAAGTGGGTGAAAATTCCAAATACATAACTTGGCAGTTAAAGGGTTAACTAACAGCATGTGTACTTATCATGCTTATGTCTACGCTTTGTATTATACACTATTGTGTTCAACTGAGCATAAACCGTGACACTATTATCACCGGCATGCACAGTAAAAAAATAACCCTTTGAGTGCGTGGACCGACTTTAGACGTCAGAATCTGACGTGTGTAGATTATATCAATTATCTTTGTGTTTGAAATAGCTTGCAAACGGGAAATATACTGGTCTGGCAGTAAAGGGTTGAATACCTGACAGTGTGCTCTTTTTGATTGATATTGTCGCAAGATGAAACTCTCTGATTCACAAGTCAGGCATTAAGTTTGTGTTTTATGTATTACATACAATACGCTACTGAATATTTTACCAAATTATACCAAATTACGTTTTGAAGCAGCTCCATATCTTGGCAGTTTTGAAAGAAAGAAACTTATTTGAAGTTATATGGCCTACTGAATTTGAATAAAATGTAAAAAAATCATCAAAAAATTCAAAAGCTTTGTAAAAGACTTGAAACTATTGTATTTTCAAGTTGAGTTGAATTATCTCTGGCTTCTTAGAAATCTGCTGATAACTGCGGATAACTACATGTACTTCTAAAACTTCCAAACTTAATACCAAAAATTGATGTCATCCCACGAAGCCCCTTTAAAGACCTTATATTTGTGTATGGAGTATTTGGAGACTGATCACACATTATATCATACAAGGTACTCCAGAATCGTAATTGTACAACTATATATTTTAACTATTTATTCTCCATACTCAGTGGCGGATCCAGCATAGGGCGTACCCGGCGTACGCCCCCCCCCCCCTTATTGGTGAAAATATTGCATTTTCATGTATTTTTTTTAATAAAGTGAAGCTAACACCCCTTTATTCGGCCAAAATGTGGCTTACGCCCCCTCCTCTTGCACATTTTGAATCAGACACTGATACTTAAAGACGACCTTGAAATTCAGAACAGTACGTAGGCGGATGTCGGAAGGTCGTGCCACCCCCGCCCCCTCATATTACTTTTTACATGTTTGCGTCCGCAAAAAATGGTTTGTTTCTACCCATATTGCTACCATTATAAGTGACACACCATAGTAATCCTGGGTGCCAGCGTGACATTGAGGTCAGATAGTGAACCCTGGTCCAAAAATAGGATTCGGTTGTGATTAACCCTTTCATCTTGTTCAGTGCTAAGCGCGACTACGATCGTTTTTAAACCCTTTAACTGCTAAATTATTCAATTTAAATTTTTACTCACTTGAAGTTGTGTCTCGCTGACGCGATCCACAACTTCAAGTGGGTGAAAATTTTCCAGATTTGACAAAATGGAGGTGAACTACTTTCAAATCTTGCTGATTGGTGTCACGTTTTATTTTCAACATGTTTAAAAGCTGATAGGCAATGTGCTAATAAAAAATGGAAAAAGACGCACATAATCGGCACCGGCGGTTAAAGGGTTAATCTGTTTTATTAGCTGGTCAAGACGCAGTTGATGCGAATGAAATGATCAAGATTTGTAAATGTTCCGACTCCAATTAAACAAGTATTAGTATTTTTACGCTCCTGAAGTTGGCATGGTTGTGGGTCGCGGCAGCGAGACACAACTTCAAGTGGGTGGAAAATGGATTGCGATTGAAGAGTCAAAGCCGGAAGTGTGCGGGCTAATACTGTCTTATTTAAAACAAGACGTAGTAGTGGGCGGTAAGCATGGTAAAGCGGATGTACATCGTATAATCTGATAATTGGTCATTTATAATAACTATAGCATGCATGAGTAATTTGGGAACATTTAGAATTTAGGCCATTGCTGTGAATCTTATGAATATCGTCGTCCTTGTAATCATTTTAACCCTTTAAGCCCTCACGATGCATTAAAGCATAATTTTACATCCCTGAAAATAGACTTATTTTTCTAACAACCAATTGGTTTTAGAACGAAAATTCCCATGAAACTGGTTCACCACAACCAAAATAGTCATTTTCTGTATTTTTTATACCACATCAAATCATCCTCAGAGTGGCAGATACAACCCTTTAATACCAAGAGAGCGAAATTGAAAGAAGCGTGATAAGGGAAATTATTATGACTGTCATAATAATATGTATGTACATTTTATTATTATAACAGTCATGTATCATGTGTATTGTAGCGTATTATCATGATTATTGCATGTAAACAAGTTAAATATAATTTCTATGTCAATAAAATATCTATCAATCTGTAGTCATGATAATGATGTGTACAGTTATTTGAATTTTATAAAACCACACAATTATCGTACTTATTACACATACACGGTGTTAAAAATAATTAAATACTAGAAAAGGAGTTCCCGAACTCCGAAGCCCGGCTTTAGTCTGTTTGAGTCTTTTAGACAAAAAAATCGCCTAATTTTTTGTAAACATACATCCTAAATGTCCAGGATATAATTATTAAAAGAGCCAAGGAGACAAGTATATTTTCAACGTGTAGGCCTATTCCTTCCACCACCATCTGCTGGTTCAATGCCGGTCAATCGTATTCGACGCTGGCCCAACATTGAAACAGAATTGGGTGATTGTCCCGTATTTGCTCTGACTGCCATACAGGTGATGCTTTATGCCACGACATGCCACTATCCAGATAACACGATACATTGACCCAATTGTGAAATAATGTTGGGCCACCGTTTGCGACGCTGGGCCAGCATTATTCAAACCAAAACCCTTTAATCTTCTAATCACGAATATAATCGTGATGATTTTTTTCTAAACATTTTTTAAACACGAAAGTACTTGACCTAGGGACCTCAAACGTCATATTGCATATATTCACAAAGACTTGTGTACAGAAATGTCAACCGTTTCCCACACAAAGCACTCCTTTTTCCCTAAACATGTCAATAGGACATAAACTCAGGCAAAATAAATTTAATAGAATTCGGACCTACGGCCGGTCCTATGAACACTGATAAACAGTATGGACGATTACATTGATACATTTGGCGAGTTCTTATAAACATTATAAAGTGCTGATAGTTATTTTAAGGTTGATGCATGATTTTTTAAGTGATACTTGATGGATACGCAAATTAGAAGCGCTGCAACGCTGGCCCAACATTGAGGCACCATTTGGTAGGTGTATCGTGTTTACTCACCACAACCCAGCAAACACGAGACGTTGATACGATGTTTAGGCAATGCTGTCACAACAGTTAGTCCATTGTCGAAACAACTCTGGGGGCAACTTCTTGTGTTTGTTGGGAATAGCCTATATCCCAGTAAACATGGTAAACACGATACCATGACCCAATGTTGATTCAATGTTGGGCCAGTGTCGCAGACGATGGCCCTACATTGAGCCAACATTGGGTCATGGTATCGTGTTTACTGCCTACTCAGCAAACCCAAAGTCGATCCAACGTATTCAACGTTGGTCCAACATTGTATAAATGTTATATAAATATTTTTTGTTTGACGAAACTCAGCCGTCATCGGCGGTTGCTGACACCACAGTATCACCTTCCTTTTTCAGCGTCATTCCAGCAAACATTCTGCCAATGTTGTTTTTGGTCCAACATCGTGCACATTGGTCCAACTTTGAAATTTTGAAACATTATGGCGTGTAGTTCTATGTAGTCTACTTCCTTCATAATAATCTCCAATCTGGTGATGTATTCCTGTAAGTCGATGTCCAGAGATCTCAAAGATTCTATTTGCATTTTTCGCAAACATATTACAACCAGTAGACATACTAGTATACTTAACCTGTTAACCTGCTAAATTAAATAATTTAAATTTTCACCCACTTGAAGTTGTGTCTCGCTACCGCGACCCACAACTTCAAGTGGTTGAAATTTAAAATTATATGTTTAATCTGAGACAAAACCTTTGCATATCTGGATGTTTATTAAATACTCATTTTGTCCCAATTTATAACAGTGATTTATCGGTTAATGGAATGGATTAAACTACTGTAGTCGCGCTTAGCGGTTTAACCCTTTTAGCGCGTGTACCGACTACAGGCGATCCCCGCACTGAAAGAGTTTAGTATTTATAATGACCATAGACCCATAGAATAGGTATTCAAATGAAGCGGAAAGAACTAACCAAGATTTTTCTAATGATTTCGAATTGGTTGAAAAAACTTTTGGCTTCGTAGTTTTACAAAACTATTTCAGCGTTGTAACCCTTCAAGCGCTAGTCACAACTATTATCGTTTGTAATATGTTTTTATTAGCAGGTTAATTCACAGTTATCATGGTTATTGAGAATGAAATGGGTGTTTATTTAAACATGACGATTTGAAATTTTGGTTTGAAATTAAAAAATAAAATAAAAATATGGGCAATTTTCACCCAGCATAAATTTGCGGGTAGAGAGGGTTAATGGCGGGGTGACGATATTATTATGATCGCTTGATGATAGCATGTACACTATGCTATCCAATAGGATTTAGAAACAAAACGCTCGCTTTCTATACTTTAGATTTTAGTATGGATTTTTTGAAGTACAGGGTATACCATACAAAGTTCTTTAGAATGGAAGTGCAATTATTGTTATTAAATGTATATCCTGTATATCTATTAATTATTAATTTTACATGTCTACTAATTGGATAATGAAGGACATATAATATTTATAAGATTACACGAACGAAACACATGTTATTTTCCTGATGCCGTTATTTAGAAATAAACCATTCGTTGTATGTATAGTACCAATTACCATGATTACTGTAGAAGCGAGGTGTACATTATTCTATTCGTTGTCTCTTCTGAAGGCAGGTTGTGAACCCTGGTCCAAAAATAAGTTCTGATTTGTCAACCTGTGATTAACCCTTAAATCGCTGAGTTATGGAATTTAAATTATCACCCACTTGAAGTTGTGTCTCGCTACCGCGACCCACAACTTCAAGTGGGTAAAAATGACTGACTCGTACAGTTTGCAGCAGAGCATAATTATGCAAATCCAGCTCGGTTTTCCTTCGAATGAAAAGTAAATTAAATAAAAATAAATAAGGCTGAAAACCGCAATGGACGTGATTATTACTTTAACCCTTTCACTGCGGGGACCGACTTTACTCCAAGTCGATCTCCTCACTGAAAGAGTAACATAGTTGCATGTATAAACGCCGTAAACCCATAATGTCATAGGTATTCAAATGAAGCAGGAAGAGCTAACTAAGACATTTATGATGCTTTCAAATTGAAAAAACCCTCCGGTTTATACACAAATATTTTAGCGCTTCAAACCAAATTACTATGTTTTGGTAAACCAGTTTTATGGATTTTTTGGTCTAAAACCCCTGGTTGTAGGGAAATTAGGTCTGTTTTCAGGGATGTAAAATGATGCTTTACGAAACATTAACCCTTTCAACACTGAAGCCCGTTTTTATGTGCTGAATGCTATGGCATTCAGCACATAAAAACGGGCTTCAGTGGTGAAAGGGTTAATGCTTCGTGAGGACTTGGAGGGTTAAGGGTTGAGGCTTAAAGCCGGAAGTGAGTCGCCTAATCCCGTGTTGTCATATCCAAAGACAAGACAAATCGCTCTGGCACGTAGCAGTGGGCGGTAAAGTGGATACACGTCATACTATACTTATAATTCATGAGTGATTTAGGAAGTGGCTGTTTATTAAATTCTAGGCCATTGTTGCGAATCGTATGAATTTAATCTGTTAATTATTTAGTTGACTTAAGCCATTCATTACCGTATTTACAATATAAAAAGTAATGAAAAAATGTGCGACTGTGTATGCAAAGGATGCCACCGTGACTGCCCAATGCGTGTTGAAATCTGTGCAATCAAATACTATCATGGATTGTTAATTAGCGTATATGTCCCAAATTATGTAATAAATTAAGGTTAAATCATGAAGGAACCATACGTTTAATACACATGATGCGTTTTGGTAGGAGTATTTCGGTAATCAATTAATTTGCAATAATAAAGGAACATTAAAAACACACACACGCCTGACAGCGACAAGTACTTGTCATGAACATAAATCGTCACCTTAGATATGAAAGGGTGTATCTGCCACTTTACAAAGTAGCGGATACACCCTTTCATATCCATGTGATGATATTATTACAAACTTAATGACCAAGTGGATGATATATTAGCAACAAGCATGATAGCGACCGCTGCCTAATATTTGACTGTCGCTTATTATTGACTCTAGAAATGTTTTACTTTTGAATTCTGATCAACTATGAACCTTTCAAGTTGAGTATTTACACACCTAATTGATGCACTGTGTCAAAAACAATTATATAATCATTTATTGAAAAAGATTTAGATTACATTAATCAATTTGGGAAGTTCTAATTCTAATAAAGCATACTAGTTGTTGGTTCAGACAGGACGTATGCTATTTTATGGTGATATTTGTTGGCTCCAAATATTTTCGTTTTCTTTTTCATCCCAGACCTGCATTTTTAAAAACTACACAGCAGTACATGTAGGTAGTGAAATATACGTCACTGTTCACATATTGTTTTATATTAGTATGCAGCTACTGCCTCCCCTGTAAACACAACATTTGTATAACATTTGTACAATGCTGGGCCAGCCGTCAAAGACGCTTGGCCGACTTTGTACAAATGTTATACAAATGTTTTGTGTTTGTTGGGTTCTGGCTTTACGGAACAGAAACCCACAATAATTTGACCAATCGAGACTGTGGGATTCGTCATCACCACTGATCACGGCTCCTGGCACCGTCCTCCCTTCTTCCTCTTTCGCTGCCATGTCGGCAAACAGAGGGTGTTGACCAACTCATTACTGTACATTTAATGTTGGGCCAGCGTCGTACACGGTGGGCCAACATTGTGGTGTCAACATTGGCTCAAAGTGCTGTGTTGTATGGCTTGTGGGTGGTTACGTGTAATTTATGTACTCATAACTTCGCTAAGCAGGCTTCGACGTTGATCCAACATTGTACAGATGTTATACAAATGTGTTGTGCTTGCTGAATAGTCGCTTTTAATTGTATTAGCAGATTAAATCACTTTAGTGAAAATCAAATATTTGTTTAGACTTCAAGATTTGCACATTGGTCTTAACCCTTTAACTGCCGAATTATTCAATTGGAATTTTCACTCACTTGAAGTTGTGTCTCGCTGACGCGATCCACAACTTCACGTGAGTGAAAATTATTCAGATTTGACAACATGGAGGTCAAAGGTTTTCAAATCGTGCTGATTGATGTCACATTATGACTTTAACATGCTTAAAAGTCGGTACTGAATGAGGTAATAATTGAGTGAAAAACCCAATATATTCGGCACCGGCGTTTAAAGGGTTAAATTAAGCAATTATGAGTATATTTTACCATCACACAAGGTGAATGAGATCAAATAGCTGAGTGTTTAGGAGGTCGAACCCAGTAAACACAAAGCATTTGTATAACATGTATACAACGTTGGGCCGACGTTGTATAAATGTTAACAAATGTTTTATGTTTGCTGGGAAGGTTGCGCCAGCTTCGCGACCTGTGTCTCAAAGTTTTGATTGAATTTTGTTTTGTGATTTTTTTTCACGCAGCCTCGGAGACGAACCCCAGCCGGGCGCAGCTGGAACCTGACATAGTGTGGGCTCGCCTGCTCAGCTGCCGTGAGTCGGGGTGAGTTACTCATCTCCAGTATCCTGTGCTCACTTTAACCATGGATTAACCTTTGAAGCGCTGAAATATTTTTGGATGAACCATGCAGACTGAAGTTTTTTTTTTTTTTAATTTTTAATTTTGGTTAGCTCTTTCCGCTTCATTTACTATTGAATACGACCATTGTAACTATCTTATTTCTTTCAGTGCGAGGACCGTCTTTAGACATCAGAATTCATATTCTCACGTAAAAAGACAGTCCCCGCGCTGAAAGGGTTAATCATATATCTTATCTTTGAAAGCCATGCCGTATATTTAAACCCTCGCAACGCTGAAATATTTTTTTGTAAACCACGGAGACCAAAGGATTTTTTTAATCCATCATAAATGTCTTGGTTACCTCCGCTTCATTCATATGTTATGGGTCTACGGCCATTATACATTTTTAATTATTTCAGTGTGGGGAACGACTTTGGACGTCAGATTCTGACGTATACAGACGGTCGCCGCGCTGAAACAGTTAAAAAGCGTGATTTCATTAATTAGGTGAAATAATAATGTTCTAATGCCTTAGTTTTGATATTATTTCATATTGTGACGGCAGGATAGCTCACAGGTCCGGATGACCTATATACCCAACATAATAATATCCGAACTCACATGTAAGCGGTCAATAAAAAATTTAATTTATTAAATTGCTGTGCCATCATTAAGCCTTCAGTCTCAATGTCGGGATCACTCACGTGTCTTCTCAGCAAAACGAATCGCTGAACCAATGCTGGTTTAATGTTGGCCCATCGTCTGCGACGCCGGCCGGCATTATTCCTTACAGCTCGGGGATCGACTTTAGACGTCAGAATCTAACGTCTGACGACTAAAGTCGATCCCCGCACTGGCTCAACTTCTCGTGATAAACGTTTTCTTGAGCAGTAATCATGACAATAGTCCGTTAATACGTTTTATATACCGATTTATCACTGTTATTAGGAATGAAATGACTGCTTAAACATCAATATTCAGATATTTGTAAATGTTTGATCTCAAACTAAACAAATATGAGTAATTTTCACCCACTTGAGGTTGTGGCTCGCGGTAGCGAGACACAACCTCAAGTGGGTGAAAATTGTGGTTTGGTTATTTTGTAGTTTCCTGATGGGAGCCTCGTGCGGGGGAGGCAATATGAAAACAGACGAGTCCGAGTACGAGAAGCTAGGGCTCCGAGCGCGCCACGCCTACTCCATTCTGGATGTGCAAAATGTGGAAGGTCACAGGTTGGTATCCAGGGCTAGTTAATCTGGCTAAATATATGCGACAATAATCATGATAATTATTTATCTGATTACACATTTAAGTAATTTAATTCAGATTGATCCAGAGTTCTTGCCATCGTCACCTGTCAGCCAACGTGTCGCATGTGATTCTAAAACTTAAGTTAGTTTTAACCCTTTGCCTGCTGATCACGACAATAGTCGTTTTTAATCCGTTTTATCGGCCGATTGAATAACTGTTATTGGGAAATAAATGACTGTTTAAAAATCAATATATGTCAATGTTTGGTCTCAAATTAGACAAATATGAGTAATTTCCACCCACTTGAGGTTGTGGATCGCGGTAGCGAGACACAACTTCAAGTGGGTGAAAATTTAAATAAATTAAATTAGCGGAATTAAGGGTAAATGTGTCGTGTTAATTTAATCCTTAAAGCGCCAAGTCCTAGATTTTTTCCACATGTCCCGAATAATTCACGGAAACGGCAAATGCCGCGATCGACAATAGTAGACAGCTTCGCGACCTTCGCTGCGATGCCAGTAAGCACGATACATTGAAACAATGATTTAATGGTGGGACAGCGTTGTAGACGGTAAGCGAACTTAATTTTTAAATACCCCGTGCTTGTTAAAATATATGATGGCAAGCCTAATTTTAAATGTGTACGTATCATCTCGATTTACGTGTGATTTTACAGAACCCTGTCCGTAATAACCGACTCTGTGTGCGATACAGTGTCTGTAATCATTGCTAATCGTGAAGCTGTGTCCCCAAAATCAGGTGCGCGGACGATCGATTGCGCAATGAATTACTGCGTCATTGTTTGACCAAATATTTTTATATTATTTTATGATGACTCATTCACATCTCATTAGAATACTGCCTTAACGTGGGGATTTAAACCTCTGGTGATTTTATCATTTAAATAGGGCTACCCTCAGATTTTTCATTTAATCATTGGTCTCAGCGTACACTGACCAACAGCATCTAGACAACCACAGCTTTTGCTATGCTGTCCATCTCTGACATTGATCGATGCAGTTTATGTCAGACTCGGACTATATATATATACATGTACATATTCTATTCACTTTTTTATGACAAATGAGTCAGTAATGACTTTTAGTTGTGTCAATAAAACATATTTTACATGTATATCTATCTACTGAGTTTATAGGATGTTCCATCGTAATATCGCGGCGACGATAACGTTTTTTTTATTACTCAATGTCGAGTCATCGTTTAAGTCCCAGCAAATACGAGGCGTTGATCCAGTGCTGTTTTAATGTTGGCCCAGCGTCTCCGACGCCAGGCCAACATTAAACAGCAATAGTGTTCGTGTTAACTGGAACGCAGGCACGTCGTTATGTCGTGAGTGGCTCACGCATGGATAAGCGTGTAGATGTGTAGCAAACAATATATCATGTATATGTTCATCCTCTTCTGGTCTAATGCTGGTCTATCATCTACAATGTCGGCCAAACATATAAGATCAAGCATTATATGGTGCTATCCATCTATGAAATATGTCTATATCTTCACCTGTTGAGCCGTATGCTCCAATCCGCTCAACAGACTATTTAAAGCACCCGAATGAACGATTCTTTTTGAAAACTAGTAGTCATTTTGACAGAAGTGTATGCTGCCGTGCAATGGCAAAATGCAGTAGCTACTTACTTGTATAATAATGGCTTTGTATGGCAGTATACGTCTACTTTGAACATTGTTGAAAGCGGCACTTTTTCAGCTCAATTTCCAGTTTCAAATTACGAAAAAATATTTGTATTCACCTAAAATAGCTCAGCGTATACCACATATTAATTTTGTCAATCTCATGGGCATTTTAGTTGGTTCTATACTCTTATACTTGCTTGAATATATATACGGGTGTAGCAGGCTAACGGTAATGCAGATGAATACTAAATCATGTATGAAAATGTACAGATAACCATACTAACATACAGTGTCTGCCTCAACTACTTGTTGAAGTTGTACATTGTTTAATAAAAACTAGCAATAAAATTGCCAACTGACCCGTCTTTTTTTATTTTGAACGCACGCTGAAATGCACAGACCGTGATATCTAACAACAGATCCGTCTTCACTAGGTAGCATATCCTTGAATATTTGACATTTATAACATATTCATCCCGACTGCAAATGACACGAAATTACCTGCTGATCACGGTGTTTCAGATTGATACGGCTGCGGAACCCGTGGGGTCGTTTCTCGTGGCGCGGGGACTGGTCAGATGACTCGCCTACATGGAACGAGCTGCCCGCAGCCCGCCGCAGCGACCTGATGCCGCACGGCGCAGAGGAGGGCGTGTTCTGGATGTCACTGGACGATATCATGAAGTTAGTATAAGGATCCCTTTAGTCTTTATTGTCCGGAAATATATGCAAAAGAGTGGAAAGGATTATTCCATTTGAAAACGTCATCAGTGTCTTAGTTAGCTCTTGTCTTATTATTTTGAAAACCTATTTTTATAGGTCTACCACAATTAAAATGTATTAAACCCTAACATGCTAAGCCGACAACAGTCGTTTTTAATCCATTTTATCAACCTATCACAAATAAATGAGTGTTTGAACATAAAAATTAGCAAATATCATGAATATTCAGTCTGAAACTAAACAAATATGAGCAATTTTCAGCCACTTGAAGTTGTGGGTCGCGGTAGCGAGACACAACTTCAAGTGGATGATAATTTAAATTATTTAATTTAGCGCTCCAATGATTAATTCTTTAGGTATCGGGAATCGGGATCGACTTTTGACGTCAGATTCAGAATTCTATTCCTGTACTGAGAGGGTTAACCATCCGGCCACAAAAACATGTATTGCTCGCGATGTTCATTCAATTTTTGGTGTGGAATCATTTAAAGCTGGAATTGCTAACGCAATGTCCAGCTGCAAATGAGTGAAAAATATTTACGTTTATGAAAAAATAGTAATCTCCCGTATTTTATCAATTGTCGATTAACATGATTAACTAACCATCTACCACAATCTATTTTGTTTAAAAACATACCTGAAAGCGTGTATAATTCATGGGGTTCTCGCCACACAAAGTAACTATGGTATTGTTTCGTTTAAGATGTTCAAGTCCCAATCTAAGGATTGAAAGTGGAAGGCATACCAATACTGAATTAGCTCAAAGAATATGTTTTTTATGTAATTTATACTCTATCAAAAACGAATTTCATTTTCTTATGAACTGTATAACATATACGGATTTGTTTAACAAATTCATAGCTCCACATATCTCAGATTATCTATATTCTTATGAAAGTCTTGTCAAATTAATGCAGAGTGAGGAAACGATCTGTACAAAAGACGTTGCATGTTATATATACAAAGCATATATTCTCAGAAAACAATTGTTACATACTATTTAACCATGGCCATGATTACATTGAGATGTATTTAATTGGTGTACGATGGGCCTAAGGCCAAATATACAAATAAAATATTACCTTACCTCACCTTATAATAATGTTGCTCATGTCCCAGCAAACAGAAGACGTTGACCCAAGGCTGGCTCAATGGTGGCCTGCCCTGGGCCAACCTTGGGTCAACGTCTCGTGTTTGCTGGGATAACGTAGCAATAACAGCATTATTTTGTTTTGTTCAGGTTTTTTGACTCGGTTGACGTGTGTAAGTACCGTGATGACTGGATGGAGTGCAGAGTGGAAGGCTGCCTACCGCCAGGGGCTTCTGGTAATCACCAGGTGGCGATGATGCAGGTGTTTCAGCCCACGGAAATAGAATTTGGTCTGTTCCAAGAAGGCAATCGGTTTGTGCTTGTTAGAACTACGTTTTGGTGCATTCATAGCAAACACAAAACATTTGTATAACATTTGTACAATGTCGGCCCAAAGTCTTCGACGTTGGTCCAACATTGTACAAATGTTATACAAATGTTCTTCGACGTTGGTCCAACATTGTATAAATGTTATACAAATGATTTGTGTTTGTTGGTTTCTACATCTAAGTGATTCATAGTTTAACTATTGTTCTGATGAATTGTTTTATCATTTATTTTCGGCTTCAAATGACGAGAATTATATAAAAAATAGACTTCCCAAAATTGAATTATGCAGTTCATCTATTTGATTTGGTAAAGATTTTTACACAATTAGATTAATTTGAAGATGGATAGATCAAGCTCTGTGTTCATATATATTTTTTATAATTACCAGTGGACAGGAGAAATTCAACCGCAGTCAAGTGGACCTGTGTATAATAGTGCTGAAGACGTCTCACCACCCAGGGCAGGGGGTGGGGCCACTCATCTGCCACAGTAAGAGACAAGTGAGAAGCTTCATTGACTGCAGCATCTTTCTGGAGCCTGGGGATTATACTGTAGTCTGTACAGCTTTTAACCACTGGAGCACAGGTTCGAATCTTGTAGTATTCTGATTTCAGAAGGAAATTTATTCATCAGCAATCACCCGTGAAGTGCCGTATTTGATATTAAATATCAACCGAAATCCACAACTTCAAGTGTCTGGAAAAAAAATTGTATTTTGTAAATTTCATTTGAAATTTTACCAGTCTTGCCAATGTTGGTTCAATGTACATGTAGCCCCAGCGTCGACAGGGTCAGCATTGAAGCAGCAGTGGGGCCTTGTGGCATACATGTAAATCACCTTTCACAACTGATCTTGAAATAAAGTTTAAAAACTGATAGATGTGAAGAAGCGAATTGCTAACAACTAGAAGTTGTGAGATGGGAATTGTGAACGAAAATAAATTTATCACGTAATCGTCAAATTTAATGCATGTAATTTGAATTTTGTGCTTTAAAGTTCAATACATGATTTAAGTACTTTATTTTACAGATCGAAGTACGGGTATGCTAAATTTTGTTTTTTTAGGCGAGAGTGTTCAACCGAAATATGTACTGTCAGTGCACAGCTCTAAAGGTGTGATATTGGAGCAGAAGAGAGCGTCGGAGTTCATTCTGGCAGATTCCATAATCAATCTGGCCATCTCCAAGGGAGCCAGGCACGAGGTAGTATTGTAATCATATATAATATAGCAAGAAACTATGTTTACCCTCTAAATGCCCAGACATTGCGTCATATTTTCAATTGACCTTTACAACTATTTTTTTGTACAAACTATGGAGACCAAAGGGTTTTCAATTTGAAATCACCATAAATGTCTTAGATAGCTCTTTCCTCTTCATTTGAATACCTATGTTATGGGTCTACGGCCATTATATTTTTTGAATTCTTTCAGTTGAGTCCCCTCACTGAAAGGGTTAATGTGAGTTGCAAATGGTTACCGCAATTTATACCACACAGTAAATGAAAGTGACTAGATGTGATATATCAAACGAATGTGTCCCAGCATACACGAGACGTTGACCCAATGTTGTTTAATGTTGGGCCAGCGTCGTAGACGATGGTCCAGCATTAAAACAACATTGGGTTAGTGTCTCGTGTTTACTGGGTTGGACTTCCTCACCGCAGGTCACAATTATATTTAAAAAAAAAAATTATCAGAACATCAAATTTTAGCTTTGAAACATGTTAAAGATAAAACGTGACATATCTCCAAAGATTTTAAAATAGTTGACCACCCTTTTGTCAAATCTGAATAGTTTTCAGCCACTTGAATTTGTGGATCGCAAGAGGGTGAAAATTGCTATTAAATGTTTTTCGGTTAATGGGTTAATTTAGATGGGTTGTGTCGTTCTCCATTAATTTGCAAGTTTGTCATGTTTATTATCTCCCATGAGGTATTTACGTGCTTCAAGATTGTTCAATGGCATAATGTGATTGAAATATGTATAATAATAATTGTTATTATCCATGTTTCCCCTCTCTAAGAAACAAATGTAGTGGGTTATGTTTTTCAAAGAGTAAGGCACCATCTGTTGAATTGGAAGTTACAACAAATGTGACTACGTTGCCAATAAACGATTTCAACTTTGACAATGCTGGTTTAATGTTGTTCCACTGTCTACAACTGTGTACCAACATTAAATCAGCATTGTGACTTATTTTCTTCAAATAGTAAATTATTTCGTTATTTGAATGATTACAAAATAGAAACAACAGCATTAGGTTTATGAATTATAAGCCATATTTTATTTGTGTTTTAGGGCCGACAAGGGATGACAGCGTAATACCTGACTCACGGCTGGGCGGGTTTGATTGTGGTGATAGAGAATCGTGTAGCTTACTTTACGTATTTTATTTGTGTTTTAGGGCCGACAAGGGATGACTGCATACTACCTGACACACGGCTGGGCGGGTTTGATTGTGGTGATAGAGAATCGTCAGCCAGACGCCACCGTGCACGTGCAGTGTGATTGCTCTGGCAGCTGTAATGTGGTGTCCACGCGCCAGACGCTCAAAACCATGGACACAATACCCCCTCTCCACAGGTAAGCCAGCAAACACAAAACATTTGTATAACATTTAACATTTGTCAGTCAATTTTCAAACAATTCTCACAAAATTTTACAAGCAGTACTGTATTGACGAGGCGATTATCCAGAGAAATTAATCTAAAAATATTTTATAGTTAAAAAATGAGTCTCTATAACATGTAATACATCTGTAAACACATTTACTTCAGAGTTACATTACATGTCAAATCGTCTATCTTCTGACATAGGGGGTCTACAAAACATTTGTATAACATTTTACGACGTCGTCCCAAGGTCGAACCCAGTAAGCACAACACATTTGTATAACATTTCGACTTTGGGCTGACGTGGTACAAATTTCATACAAATGTTTTGTGTTTACTGGGCGCCTACTAAACTTACTAAACCTAATACATTTTAACACCTGATGCACTGAAATACTTTGGTATAAGCAATGGAGACCAAAGGGCTTCCTCAATTTGAAATCATCATAAATGTCTCAGTTAGCCCGTTCCGATTCACTTAAATACCTATGTCATGAGTCTATCATCTACGGCCATTAAAAATATTTTCAGCGAGGGGACCGCCTTTATACGTCAGATAGTCTACAGACGTCAAATTCTCATGTATAAAGACGGTCCCCGTGTTGAAAGGGCTACAGGTGGGCTCCACATGACTAAACAATAGTGTTAAATTTTTATGAAATTTGCTTGAAAAAGTAGCGAGATTCATTCACGGTGGCTAATGTAATTCCGGCCGGGTAAATGTTGTTTTAATGTTGGTGTTCCAGCATTTAAACAACATTGTGTTTCTACATGGATAAGACATAGCACCCTCTACCGGTTAAAGTTATCACAATGTTGTTTTAATGTCGGGCTACGTTCCCGCTGTTCAAGGCAATACTTGCCTTTTGTTGTACACATATTCAATATTAAGCAAAATTGCTTGGCTTCAGAAAAGAAGAAAACATGTGTTTATCGTCTTCACACTCTCGTTACCTTCCCATTTATTATGCAACTACATCTTGTTTGAATTATGAAAATTGAATTAACCTTTTGCCCAGTAAGCTCTTTAATTTTTCACCGACTTAAAGTTGTGCCCCGCTATCCATAACTGAAGGTTTTTGAAAATTAATAATATTTCTCTAATTGGGGTCGAAACACTGTACAAATGTTATACATTTGTTTTATGTTTGCTGTGTGAGTACTGAAAACGATTAGAGTCGTGTTTAGAACTTTAAATGGTTAATTATTACAAAGAAAGTAATAATGGTTAACTACACAAATTGTTTTTGACCAATGTGCAAACTTTATTGTTGGTGAATATCTATATTTTTCTCTATTTGTTTCCAGACAAGTGGTGATGTTACTGTCTCAGCTGGAAGGCTCTGGTGGATACTCAGTGACACACAGACTGATGCACAGGATGGCCAGCGTGGGAAACGGACTGGGAGACTGGGCGCCCGGTGCCCACCATGTACCCGCTCTATCCCCCGATATCATGGGGCTACATACCCCCAGACCTCTATAGCCGGGGAAGCTGCCCCCCTCCCCCCTGTGCCCACCACCGACCCGCTTTCTCCCCCATATCATTGGGCTACACACCCCCAGACCTCTATAGCCGGGGCAGACTGGGCCCCCGGTGACCACCACGTACCCGCTCTCATCTCTGATATAATGGGACTAAACATCCCCAGATCTCTATAGCTGGGAGACTGGCCCCGGTGCCCATGACGTACAGGCATCACATACATGCATTCACCTCTATAGCTGGGTGGGCTTATCTGAGCCCCCCTGTTTCTATATCACACACCCCTCCCACCACCCTCCTGATACATGTATCATGGGACTACACACACGAACATCTTCAATAGTTGATCATGTGTAGTTGTTGAAGCTCATCTTTTCTGACTCATCAAACTAAACTGTACTGTTTTATTAATTAACCCTTTAACCTCATAAGTTATACGATTACAATTTTTATCCACTTGAAGTTGTGTCTCGCTACTGCGATCCACAGCTTCAAGTGGGCGAGAAATACTCACATTTGTCTGCAAATGTTTACATTTAAACACTCCAATATGCATTCCCAATACCCAGCAAACATGAGACGTTGAACCACTGTTAGTTTAATGTTGGGCCAGCGTCTACGACGCTGGCCCAACATTAAACCAACAGTGGCTCAACGTCTCATGATTGCTGGTTATGTGATTTAACCTGCTGATTAAAAGAGACTGAGACTATTATAGTGGTGATTAGCGATGAAAGGGTTTAACCCTTACAGCGCTGAAATATTTTGTACAAATCATGGAGACCAAAGGGTTATTACCCATTTGAAAGCATCATAAATGTCTTAGTTAGCTCTTTCTGATTCATTTGAATACCTATTTTATTGGTCTTCGGCCAATAGAAATTTTTTTACTTTCAATGTACGGGGATCGACATTAGTCGTCAGAATCTGACGTCTACAGACGTCAGATTCTGACGACTAAAGTCGATCCCGTGGTGAAAGGGTTAAACTTACTGGTGTATTACATTTATGTGAAACCTGCATACCTGCATTTCATATCGATGTAATAAATATGTTTACAATTGGTGCTTTATTCCACATATGCATCGGCACATTTCATCGGCTGTGGTCAATATTTCTGTTATGCGAAAGCACTGCGAATGCATTTAAAAAGTGAGCCCGAACACTAAGCTACCTGATTGGTCACAACTTCTGAATTGTTAACCAATCAGCGACATTAGGGAAGACATAAGTTGCATTCTGCTAATGGGCCAATATTGTGATATTAGTAAAATATCTTTATTTACTCTAGATCTCACTCAACATTTTCAACCACTACATTGTACGTTAGCAGCATATTAGGACAAACCTGAATACGGTTATAAACGATCTTTAAACCATTTGAGATTCTCAGACTTTGTTGAAGATGGTTATAGGTGTTTAATACGATTGGAGGTGAGGGTCGCTGTAACTGACAACTTCAATCAGGTGGGAGCTTAATTTTTGAGGGATTTGACGCGTGTGTCGCTGGAATCATATTTATACTGTATCAAGCATGTTTTAGATCAATAGAAATGTCATTAAGCTTGATTACACAGATTTTGGTAGATGCTAAGTTATTCCAATAATTATATATTGGAGATGTCTATCTTTCCTCAAGCTAGAAAATGCTTTATCAATTCCAGCTTTAACCCTTTCAGGCCTGAATTTACCATTGTCATCTTCATCCACTACAAGCCGCGAATTGCTGCCGCAATTCGCCGCAATTCTCGACTTGTAGTGGATGAAGATGATTTGAAATTACCATGTTTTGCTAAACCAGTTTGATGGAAATATTCGTTCTAAAACCATGAGTTGTAGGAAAATTAAGTCTGTTTTCAATGATGTAAAATTATGCTTTAATGCATCGTGAGGGCTTAAAGGGTTAAATGAATCAAAAATACCAGCAGACAATTCAGCAGCACAAGGGTTAATTTCTGAAGCATGTGCTCCACAATCGGCCACTGAAAAATATCTTAGAGAAGAAGGATACCTATAACCGAGCCAATAAAAGACATTAACCCAATGTTGATGTAATGTTGGGGCAGCGTCGTTGACGGTGTACCAGCATTAGACCTACCCCAGCAAACACGACATGTTGAAATGATGTTGTTTTAATGTTGGGCCAGCGTCGCAGACGTTGGTCCAACATTAAAACAGCATCGTTTTAACGTGTCGTGTTTGCGGGGACATTCAAATTGTGTTTCATTTGCTAGAAGCACGCATTTGATTAACAGTATAACAAGAATCAATACATATTTCAAGCTTTAATGGTTGAACTGTTGACAATAATAGTGCCATATCAGAAGTCTACGTTGTTGTTATTGTTGATGATGCATCTAGCTTAAGCAATAATTCTGCATTTCAGGAAACTCATGTTTTAATTTGAGGAAAAGCATGCATGCATAATTAGCTGTTGTTTAGATTGAGTTGAAGCATGATGTTACAAAATATTGTAAGCCGATAATTACAATAAGCATAGTATTATTGAAATATACTCATTCCATAATACATTCCTGATGTACTTGTAAAAATAAAATGTTTTTGATACCAACAAATGTAGTTTTTTATGTGTCTTAAAAAGTGTGGTGAGAACAATGATTTCTTGGAACTACATCACCTACGATAATTCGAACTACTTTTTAGCTCATCCGACTGGAGACCAGATGAGCTTTCGTCATGGCGCGTCGTACTTCCGTCCGTCTGAATAGATTTCATTCAAACTTGTACACAATGCTCACCAGGGCCGGGTGTATATAGGGTGTGCTTCAGGTGGCGCCACCTGTCAGATTTCACGGTCGTTTCAAGTGACACTGCGCCAAACGCTATTTCTCTAAAACAAATCGCAGGATTTAACTTAAATTAATATGCAATGCTCCTATGGACCAATCTAGGTGGCGCCACCTGTCACGGTTTTTGCCACAAGGTTGCCAGATGCATTTTCACGGAAAACGCTATTTCGAGTTAAGAGTGGATTTCATTTAATCCTCTACATAATGTTCGCCAGGTAAGGGTAGGCTATACATAGGGTGTGCTACGTGTGGTGGCACCTGTCATATTTAACTAAAACTTTTATACAACCCTCCTATGAACCTAGTAGCCTGAATACAGGGTCTGCTCCAGGTGGCCCCACCTGTCACAGTTATGGCTGCAGGGTTGTCAGATGCATTTTTTCACGGAAAGCGCTATATTTCCTCGAATACTCAAACTTGTAAGCCTACACTGTATATAGGGTGTGCTGCAATTGGCGCCACCTGTCCCATTCCACGGCCTGTCAGTGTCTTGACATACAGATCTGCCAAGGACATCTTCCTCTAATTTGTGTGAAACAGTATCTGTTCCAGTCACACTCGCTAATATCTGAATTCAATAATTACCTAAAATCTACGTTACATAATGTGATATGTCTCACATTGTCGTACATGCCCTGGTCAGCGAGGGTGATACACCCCCAATTAATACAAACATGAGCTGCAGTGCCACTGACACCTATTTATTCAATTAGATATTTTGTTTGGTATTATAAAAGCAATGCAGATCTGAAATATTGCTGTATATATATCTGCAAATATGTTTTGAAATGTGACATTAAATTCAATAAGGGGCGATCACGAAAGTTAAGCAGCTTCATTCTAAGAACGTATGACTGTCTGAATTGAATACATATCAAACACAACGCATATCTTCTGGAGAAGAATGCAGCGGAAGCCTAGATGTTACTAAAGTGACACACGCCCCATCATTTTCACATACTTCATAGCATAGCATAATCGTGAGGTACCGTAAGTGGAGTCAAGTACTTTTGAGTATCGATAAGAATCTGAGATTAAATGGCAGCTGTGTCTCTGTGACGCTGTGGGCTTAACCATTCTGCTGCTGAATTGTTTGCTTGTATTTTTCCTTCATTTGAAGCTGGATTTGCTGACGCAATTTTCAGCTACAAATGACGAAAAATATGTCTCCTAAATTAAATTATTTGATTAACTGAGCATCTAACTTCACCACAATTTTTTTTTTGTATGAGAATATATATGCGGTCCTAGCAGCACATTGTGTAACTCTTGCAGTGTCGAAATACCTTGGTATAAACCAAGAGACCAAACGTTTTTTTTTTCAATTTGAAAATGTCATACATGTCTTGGTTAGCTCCTTCCGCTTCATTTGAGTCCGATGCTATGGGTCTACGGCCATTTATTTATTTACATTGCGGTGACCGACTTCAGACGTCAGATTCTGACGTCAATAGACGTCAGAATCTGACGTCTAATGTCGGTCCCCGCACTAAGAAGGTTGAGTGGAGATAAGAAAATGATATGAAGTGGCAGGTATATCACTAGGACGTTGTGGTACACTTAAATATGTCACTGTGTGCTCTTCTGAGATGGATGTGTGGCAATTAATTACCCCGCAGATTACACACCATAACGACATACATGTAGCCTACCTGATGATAATAAGCGATATGATAGATATGCTTTAGTTCTATGGCGACGATCTCCTTGGGGAACCGAACCCAGAGGCGCCGCACAACTGTGGTAACTAGAAAGGTTTGATCGAAGTCGTCGTCAGTTTATTCGGGGAGTTTTAGGGAGGGGATGCTCAATCAAAAAGGCGTATCTTGAGGTCACGTCTGACAGAGTAGAAAGCTTGATTTTTTGGCGTAGTTGAACTCCAAAATCTAATAGATGGTGCCGAAACAAAAGCTCGAAAAAAAATTGTCTTGAATCTCCGAAAATTAACTGGAGAACCGGTGTCCTCCTGGTGACTTTCGAAACTTCGTGACAATTTTTTTAAAGAAACAAAGTCGTTCCTTTAAAAAACATACCTTAACCATTTCAAGCCTGAATTTACCATTGTCATTTTCATCCACTACAAGTCGAGAATTGCGATAGATGATTTGATGTAGTTTAAAAATTAAAGAAAATTGCCATGAATTGGTAAACTAGTTTCATGGAAATTATCATTGTAAAACCCTTAGGTGTTGGAAAATTAAGTCTGTTTTCAGGGATGTAAAATGATGTTTTAATGCATAGTGAGGGCTTAAAGGGTTAAGCTCCATACATTTAACAGCCTAATTCTGCAACGTTATTCTATAGCCAACGTTTGGAAGGCAATATAAGTGTATCATACCATGCATAGCATACCCACCAATTGAAATGATTCGTTATAGCACATGTGCGTCGCCGTCAATCACACATACATTTTTACGAGGGAGTAATGATAAAGATTGTAAGTACACGTGTAACGATAAAACGTCCAACCCCCAGTTAATTTGTCTGAAGGCTGGCTAGCATAGCCTCGTCCCGTGAATGGCGTATGTCTGTCAGTTTCTTTTTTTCTGGTTCTTTGTAAGTGCGATCATAGACTTGTGTGTTTTATTCCAGTAGGCTACCATCTGTCGCTTCCGTCAACAAAGCTGTCACGTGGTCATTGGGCATAGTATAGAACCCATCCTGACACAGTGTTTCCGTTACACTATAGAGAGAATACACGAGTAGGCTACCTCTGGAGCCTGCAAGATGAGTCGATCTATGATTGAAAAAAAAATATTACATGTTTTCGGCAAAATCATCTTCCCATCCACATTACAATTCACAACAAATGTTCACAGGAAAGATAGACACACGTTTTGAAACCCTTGTATTCTAAGGGGGGCGCCATTCAATATCTAGGGAAGGGGCTTTTGCCGTGGACAAATTATTCATTTCAACCCGGCAAGGCTGCTTGCTGAAAATATAAAATTGTATTGCATGTTTATATAGAACAGTTCCCGAACTCCACCCCAAATTATTTATTTTAAAAATACACCAGCGCCCCCCCCCCCTCTCTCTGGAGAGTGAATGGTGGCCACCCAATGGATTTAAACAAAATCAGGAAAACAGTGGGCCTATGGTCAATATTTATGGCTCTCATATATTTTACACACAATCGCAATAATATCCCGGCGAATATGCGTCGCATGTATGCTATGACCTCAACTTGATGACTTGATCACGTATACAGGTATAACACACGTGTAATATGTAAATACTCCAAATACTTCTACTCCAAAGTGAACACTTTAAATTAGATGATGCCCGCCTTCGTCAGTGATGTCGTACTTATCACTGCTATGAAAAGCTAACACTAGTGAACTGCCCACTTGAGGTAAGCTGTTACTGTCTTTTCGCTTTGCATGACAAGGCGGTCCGTTTTGTTTGTCCATAGGTACACTCTAATAGTAATTCAGATGTATCGTAACATTTGTCCAGTCCATGGTCACTTGTTGTCATTCTCATGCGTACGACCGACATTAAACCGATTCGTTTTCCAATTTATGCTACTTCAACTCTGGTTAATAATAAGAAATTTTTCAACCGCCAATTTATTTAACTGTAATTTTTACCCACTTGAAGTTGTGGTTTGCTGCATGACGCGATCAACTTCAAGTAATAAAAATTTCAGATTTGATAAAATCGATATCAACGATTTTAAAATCTTGTTGATTGATGTCGCGTTTTGTCTTTAACATTTTCTAGAGGTGGTATTTAATGTGATAATAAAAAAAATACGAATATAACAGGGACAAGGGGTTAAAGAGTTTAACCGTACAGCGCGGGGATCAACTTTAGTCGTCAGAATCTGACGTCTGTAGACGTCAGATTATGACGCCTTAAGTCGATCCCCGCGCTGTAAGAGGGAAAATAGTACTAATGGTCGTAAACTCATAACGTATACATGTATTCAAATAAATCAGAAAGAGCTAACTAAGATAATTATGAAGATTTCAAATTTCAAAAACCCTTTGATCTCTATGATTTCTACAAAAATATTTCAGCGCTTTAAAGGTTATTGGCCGAGACGGTGTTTGTTTTGCGCTGCAGAAATGACTGACACCATATTTGTATTACCACAATTAAACGGTCTGTTATCAGGCTATATGGCACTTGGAGGGTGGGCTAAAGGTAAAGAAACAAATCTAGATTGTCCCAGGATCAATCTCGATTGTTATTAAGACGCGCGCGACCTGAATCTTAAGCATTTGATCGGTCGAGATGGTCATCTCGTCCAATCAAATGCCAAGGATCTAGATCGACAGTAATGGAATAGATGGAAAAAATGCTCATCTTGAGAACGCCATACCTGCGTGATTACGGGAGTCATAGTCCTTCACCATGGATTAACAATTACCGAATGTATTATTCGATGGCAGTGTTAATTCACGTATTTTTAGCCCTTTCTAGCCTTAATTTACCATTGTTGTCTTCACCCACTATAGTATACAAGCCGCGAATTCACGATTTGTAGTGGATGAAGATGACAAGGACTTGGCAATTGAAAAAAAGACATTGTTATTATTACAACAATTCCATGAGAATGTTCTTTCTAAAACACCAGGGTGTAGAAAATTAAGTCGTTCTGCAGAGGTGCAAAATGATGCTTTGATGCATCGTGGGGAGTGTAAATGGTTATTATTTGTAAGTTTTCTTGTCGAGTTTCTAATTGCCTTGATTCATTATCTGAACGTGCAAAACAAAGCCATTCATTTCATTTAACGGAACATGCGTCAACCCTGCTGCTGGCAGTATGTTTTATCCATTTATAACTAGAATTTACTAGCATCAAATTTTCCAGCTCCAAACTACGAAAAATTGACATCTCCAGAATTGAATTTTTGGATTAGGTGACCATCTATCACACACTGTTTATCAATTTCAATGAATTCAATTTGGTTGAAAACTGGCACAAAAACGATGTGGAGGCCTACCGTCCCAGCAGCGCAGCTTAATCCAGCAAACAAGAGATAATGAGATTTGCAAATGTATGGTCCCAAATTAAACAAATACGAATAATTTTCACCCACTTCAAAGTTCAAAATTCCAATAAGCTTAGGCCTACTTAGCTGGAAAGGTTGATGATTAATTTAATTAACGTTTTGTAACTAGAATTGTACACTATTTGGAGAAATCCATTTCAAGTGAGTGAAAATTTGAAAAGATTAATTTGGAGGGAAAAGGGTTACCCTCTGCCTGCTGATCAGTTTTATTAGCCACAGTTATTGGGAATGAAATGACTGTTTAAACATTAATATTTGTAAATGTTTGGTCCCAATTTAAACAAATATGTGAGTAGTTTTCAACCACTTGAGGTTGTGGATCGCGGTAGCGAGACACAACCTCAAGTGGTTAAAAATTGAAATAAATACACTTCGCAGGAAAAATGTTAATCTTCCGGCTTCACCAGCGACGAAATGGTTCCAGTGCCGTACGTCGGATAGGTCGGTGGCAAACACTCGATGCGACATTCGAGCACGCACGTCATTTGTTTCTACAGAGGCCCTTGTGTTTGTCAATATCTATATTCCAGCTATTAATCAGACACTAGACTGGTTAGATACATATTGGCGGTGCATAATACACGCAAGAGGAGGGGGACAGTGAGCTGAATGTGATGTGGAATAGCAGTATTTTAAAATGACATCCAACTCGATAATTCAGAAATAAGCAGGTGGATTTATTGATGGGAACTCTTGAGTTGGCCGATATAGATCGGAGATTAGTGGATATCGCATCAAAAATACTAGGTATTAGGCCTAAAAGAGAAATTAAAATGTGATCGCTACTGAATAGGATAAGAAAGTTATATAACCCGTTAGTTTTAAGTGGGTCCGTAAATGAAAAGGCCGCTCGCTTTGATGGGACTATGCTCACTAAATTAATCAACGGGCTATCAACAAAAAAACTTTTGATTGTTTTTTTATTATTCATATTAAGTATGTTAACCGAGACAGATATTAAAATTACGATCATTAACAAATACACTGTCTTTTGAGGAGAAATAGGACGGGCTGATAAAACGTCACATGTCCGTAGTCGGGGTGGGAGGGGGGGGGGTGAATAAATCACTCTTCTGAACGCCTGGTAACTCGTTGATAGTAGTTCACCGTGCAAAACCAAAAGGCGGTACCTGCTCACTTTTCGAGTAAGCAGTTACCGCCTTTTGTCTTTGCATGCAACACTGCAAAAAGCAGTAACTGTTTACTTTTCCAGCTATCATTTACTTCATTTTGGCTCTTCGTTCTCCTGATGTGATCCGTGTGGAGGTGGGGACATCTCAAACACGTCCGCACAATCCTACACATGTCTCAGAGAGACAGGGTCCGTATTCTCGTACAAGTTACGATGCATCGTAGGCTTCGGATTGGTCGAGATGGCCATCTCGACCTATCCGAAGTCTACGATACATCGTAACTTGTACGAGAACACGGATCCACTCATGTAGCCGATCCGAAAATCACAAGCAAAGCACGAACCAGTATTATTTATCAAGGGTAAATTATTCAGCGTGTGTTGACAGTTCCCCAGAAGTGAGCGTCGGGCGGTAGCCGCATGTCCTTATTGGTACGCGCCCATATCAGGATAACAGGGATAAGGCTATTCGGGAGAAATCGGCAAAATAGCCAGCTGAATAACATATTAGTGGACCAAGTCACACTCGGGACGCACGATATAAGGCGCGCGGCAGGCGTGTGCGGTTTATTCTTCATCGTCAACTCCCACATTTAGAGACAGTCGAAACATAATCTATGTATATCATAATCAGATAATCAAGATCTGTCGGCCATATTGGAAGGGTAAGTGAGGCATTGTCTGAAATCGTTTTTCTTTCAACACCACATCACAACTTTTTTTTCAACGCAGACATAACGGATCGTAACTTTATTATAATATGAGCATCATGAATCAAAATACAACACAATAAAATTATGAGATTGGTTACGTGCTTGAATAAATCATGTCTTTTGATTCAACATATCCTATATTTAATATAATTAGTATTTTGATCAATCGAACATGGAAGTCGCGTTTTACACCAAGTTGCAATAATTGAAACTTGGTGTAAAACGCGACTTTCATGTTCAATTGATCAAATTGTTTTTGTTGTTTACCTGTGTAGTACAGCTTACGTGTAAACGACCTGGCATTTAGGGCCTACCACATTTCTTCTGCCAGTATCTGTGTGATATTTCACTCAAACTAGAGGTCAAAGCCTGTCTAATCATTATCACTGATTTTGGCTTTCACAACATACGGTGCTTTTGTCTTTACTTTTTTAAATGATTAAATGCAGCCACGAGATAAATAATAACGATGTTTATAATGTATTACCTTTTTGCCACTAATCAGGACTATAATAGTCTTTTCAAATCCATTTAATTAGACTATCAAACCACTGTTACCGGGAAAGAAATGTACGTTTAAACCTTATATTTTTCCATAAACATGGAGACCAAATAAGGTTTGTTTTAATTTCAAATCACCATACATCTCTTAGTTGTCTCTCTCCGATTTATTTGAATACGTATGTTGTGGGTCTACAGCTATTATAAATATTTTATTTTTTCGGATTCTGAAGTATAAAGACGGTCCCCGTGATAAACGGGTTAATCAAGATTTGCATTATGTTTGGTCTCAAATAAAAAAATATAATATGAACACTTAGTCATCCACATCCACGAGAATTATCGTCGTCACGAACCAGTTTGCTAAAACTTTTTTCTCTCCCATGCATGCTGCATGCATTCACCAGATGGCGTTCACTCTGACTCTGTAACGAGAGCTATACCTTCTGGGTATAATTTTATCCCGTTCACAGCGGACCACTACTTCAAGTGGGGGAGAAAATTATATTATTTTGAATTATTGAAGTACCAGACATAAGCCCATTGCTGGTTTCATGGTGGTCCACCGTCTGCGACGCTGGCCCAACATGGAACCAACAATGCGTCAATGTATCTTATTTGCTGGGCCCGTATTCTCGTACAAGTTATGAATTATCGTAGGCTTCTGATTGGTCGAGATGGTCATCTCGACCAATCAGAAGCTTACGATAAATCGTAACTTGTACGAGAATACGAGCCCAGGGATGCATGGACGATCTTGCTTGTACTTTTATGCAACACCTGTTTGTCATAGCGATTATGTTAGTTAGACTGTAAGCACAAACAAACAAATATTTTCAGCTAAACTTTGACATATTTATTTATAAGTAATACAATTTAATCAATTAACCCTTCAAGAATTAAGAACGACTGTTATTCAACCTTTTATTGGCACATAACGGCGTTAAAATCTGAAATATGTCTTAGTATGTTATGGTGCAGATATTATCACTGTGGTTCAGTTTGGTTACTTGCTGAAGGTTTTGTAGATTACCCTTTTTCCAGTTAATATTTTGTATATAAAAATGGAGACCAAATGTTTGTTTTTTTCAATTTAAAATCATCATAAATGTCTTAGTTAGCTCTTTCTGATTATAATGTGTTTAATTCTTTCAGCGCGGAGATCGTCTTTATACGTCAGAATTTGCCGTCCACAGACGTCAGATTCTGACGTATAAAGACGGTCCCCTAGCTGAAAGGGTTATGTTGCCCAATTTAAATTGTCACCCACTTGAAGTAGTGGGTCGTGGGTAAAGTGGGTACAGTACTTCAAGTGGGCGACGATTACTCGTGCAATTTCAGATGGAACATAATTAGCAAATCGTGATGTTTAAACACACCTTTCGTTTCGTTTATATGAATATATGAAAAGAAAAGTCCCACACGTATGACTATAGTCGTGTTTAGCGCTTAAAGGGTTAGTGTAGTTTTCTCATAATCATTGCATAGGGGCCTACTTTTTATACACACACGTAGTCGTACATGGATATTTGATATTCTACGTCCTGTGTGCACTCGTGTCACCAGTCTCTCTCTCTCTCTACTTCTGATCGTGACACTCATTGATAACTCAGTGAATGTCCCATGTCGTACAACACTTACACTATCTGATATTTATGTTATTTTTTTCAGGACAATCATTCATATCACTGACAGATTTCATATAACTGACAAACTTCACCTGTTCACCACTATGTCAGAAGAAAACCTGTGCGCAGCCTGCTGCCATCTCGAGCGTGACGCGCATGCGCGCAATGTTCAAGCCAAGAAACGCCTGAACGTCAAACTGAGAGACATCGAAAGCATGAAGGCCAGGCACGGTCATAAACTGGACAAAGACAGGGAGCTGTTTCTGAAAGGGCTGTGCTCTTCTAAAGACAATCTGGACCTGGATATCAAGACTGATTCTTGGGGAACCATCATTCACTCGGCTTCGTCTGAGAGCCTGACAAGCCTCCGTGGGTCACATAAACACAGGGATCTTCTCAGGGTCCACGATGAGCCCTTCAGGGAGAGGTCATCCAGTGAGTCACTTCTCTCTCACAGACGACCTCACTGCTTGAAGGACAAGAGAGACTCCAGCCTGAAATCCTCTCTGGCAGATGCCAATAAATCCACGGAGTCTGTGTCAAGCTTGACTGATGAGCCTCGCGCTGGCGAGTATTCCATATCGTGTTCCATGAAGGTCTCGCAGAGCGAGGGCACCTTCGAGTCCAAGACTGGGAAACGTGGTTTGGGAGCTTGGAGAGGCAAGAATACCCTTTCTCCAAAGATCAAAGCGAAACATTTACACAGCTAGGAACGAATTTGTTGAAATGTTTGAAATGAACCTAGATCTACCGACCGTTGTTGAAGGAGCCCAGCTTTGTTGCGTCCCAATCTGTAATAACCATGATAACGTTTCAACTTGAAATCATTTATTACAAGTTAGGACGCAATTACATAACATAGCGCGTTCCAGCTTGTGAAAATTTATTGCAAATTTGAACGTCATCACAAATTGGGACGCAACATAGCTTTGCTCTGATAGGGTAGATGAAATCAAAATGCGTTTGTGATATTAACATTGGTGCGTCACTGATGTATGTGAAGTGGAATTTCGCTGTTATGCATATCTCAACAGAACTTTAACTAGCGTTAGTCTGAACATATTTGCGATAAAAATTAAGTAGCTTTTTATCATTTTCAATATGATGTAAGCTATCGTTTAATGTTGGGCCAGTGTGTGCAGTCAACATTACCTCTTACAACTTTGAATGATTTTGTATAATGCTTGGAGACCACAGGGTTCTTTCTGGTGGATTGGAATACCTATGTTATGGTTCTAATAGAAATAATTTTCCTCTTAAAGTGCGGGGACCGTCTTTATACGTCCGTGCTGAAAGTGTTAGAACAATGACTATGATTACGCAAAATATTTTCTGAGAGTTTCTATGGTACGTAATTTCATCAACATATAATAAAGAAAGTTCCACACGTATGACTAACGTTTCATTGTTTTGCCATGCAGCCAAAAACTCAAGATCTTTTTGCTTACATAATGCTTATCTTCGCTTAAATCACTAAAATAGATACAATGGGTAATATATTTTATTACAAACAATCCTTTTTGTGAAATAAAATATTGATTTTTGGAGCTGCATACACCATATCATTTATAGAAGCCATAGAAACACCTACCCTGATGGCATTGCAAGGCTCTGACAAAGAGACCTCCATTTTTAAATAGATTACTTCTAATACGATCACTAGATTTCGCCACCTCAGAAAGGTCTTTACATAAAATGGCGGTCAGTGTGGCCGGGTCTGCGGCGAAGCGAGTTGGTCATGCCAGGTAGGAAACATACATATACGGTGACGTTTTTGATTTGTGACGCGCCAGATGAAAGGCCGTGTGATGTCAACATTTTTTAAATATAAATTTTCAGTGGATGTGATCGCATTAATTACCATTAACAGATGGGACAATTGGTATCATTGATTGCGCGGATAGCACCGAATCTAGTGTCTAGGGTACGCCTACTAATACTCGTAGACCGAGTCAGATGGAGGCCAATTATTTTCTCATCAGAATTATGAATGGATAACGTCATGAAGCGCATGACATAATTTCGTGCAATTTCGTGCAAACGGAATCTCATGACGTTATTCATTCATAATTTAGATGAGGAAAATGTGCTACATCAGATAATTGTAGTCACAGGGAATTGTGATAGTCATGTATAAGCTGCAGACAAAACTTAATCATCAGCCTAATTATGACTAAAGGTCAGTGAACAGTTGAAGTAATGCTAGTTTTTTTTTGTATTTTAACACGGGTGGGCCTTGACATATCATATAGAGATTTTCTGGAGGTGAGCTACGGGATTTGTTTTGAAATACACGACCAGCCGAGGAGAGTGGAGTGTAGCCTTCTGAGGTATCCCCGGTGCTCATCCGGTAGGTTATGCCTCCATCACACCAGACCCGTATTCTCGTACAAGTTACGATATATCGTAGGCTTCTGATTGGTCGAGATGGCCATCTCGACCAATCAGAAGCCTACGATATATCGTAACTTGTACGAGAATACGGGCCCAGGCCACGTTTCCACCACGTCCACCACGCTCACAAAAACATATATAAAAGTTGATTGAACGCAGTGCGGACGTGGTCAAAATAGGCAGATTTCAAGTCCATACTACGTGGAAAACATGTTGATAAACCTTATATTTTAATAATTTGTCAGAAGTAAGTAAGCACTAGATTAATTACGCTTGACACGGACATTTCACGGATTTAATTACCAACCACTGAATAACTTTTAAAAAGTTAAACCCTAATAAAAAATATGTTTAAAAACGAACAATCGAACGAGCGAACCGACAAGATTAAGTTCCAGGTAGGAATATTAGGATATCGATAACACAACACTCACTGTGCATTTTTGTATATTGCACTACTTCATATAAGATTAATTTTAACATGTCAGCCTACGGAACATATCTGACAAAAACAAACCAAAGTAAAAACCTTCCAATTTATATTACAATGAGCATGATGAGTGAAAATTTTGAATACCGGTACATAAATAACTATAAAATATAACTACCCCCCCCCCCCCATGTAAATTCGTATTCATTTTACTGATAACATTTCATCAAAATAATAATCATTAGAAAATATTACAGCATTAGCCGCACTTCAAGTAATAATCTTAATGATACATGGTTATCGAACATGATGATTTCAAGAATTAGATCCAGTTTTAAAACTAAATTATCTGACCGTTAATGTGGACGCGGTGACAACCTGATACAGACGTGGCCAAGACGCATACGCACCGTTAGAACGTAATACGGACGTAATGCAGTCTTCTAGAACGTGGCATGGGCGTACAGTGGTCATAGTAGAAGCGTGGGTTGGTCTCAGTTGACGTAGAAAAAACGTAGTGACAACCTGGTAACAATTCCGTGGACTTGAAAGAAACGCAGTGATAACCCAGTAAAAAAGTTCTCAGAGTGGCATGCAATCTATCCTGTCCATGCCACGCTTATACTACGTCAATCAAGTTGCCAGAAGGTTTTGGTTACGTCGCTACTGCGTCAATACCGTTTGCTACTGCGTCCTTATGAAGACCGCACGGCGTTCTGGCTCGACTACGTCCTCGCTACGTAAACTTTGAACGAGTTCAATGTTCCGCCACGTCCTCCGCGTCCATGGAGACCACACCACGTCTTTATCGGTTTCTACTGCGTTCCCGCGGCCTTGTGCAAGTCCTTATTGCGTCCTGTCGCTTTTTTGTGGACGTGGTGGGAACGTGGTGGGAACGTGGCCTGGTGTGACGGGGCACTCTTATCGACAACTAGGATCAACTCTCACACGCTGGGTAATGATATTCGAAATGACACAGTATCTTTAGACATCGATTAGACGTATTTGTGTTTTTATCGATATCAGTCCATATCGCGCTAGGTTTTTGGCTCGAATGACGATTCCAAGCAGACACAAGACGTTGAATCAATGTTGGTTCAACGTCTTTCGTCTACTGGTTTGCCGTCAGTTATCTTAGCCCGTCCAGTGGAACGTGTAAGAACATACAGTGGTTAAAGCTGCCTGCTTGGAAAGTCAGAGATCTCGGGTTCGAACCCCGCTCTGGCATTCAAGTTTCAGAGAAACAAAATGTTTCTCCCCTGCTCACTCGTAAAGAAACAATATTGTGGGGAGCCTTCGTGACCGAGAAGTAGCGAGCTCGGTTTCGAATTTAGAATCCTGTGTTTGGAGGGCAGTGTCATCTCATTTATCTCACCATCACCGTCAAGAGGTTCTCCTGCTGAGTTTAGCCTATATATGCACAAAAGTTGCGTAAACAAACCCATTCATTTCATTTTTACATGCGATGTTCAAATTTTGTTAAGTATAAAAAATACAGCACATCTTCAATTAATAAGATGTGAGCCTTCATGCGAACACCTTATTCATCGAAGACTGCTATATATTCCAGTTAATCCCATACCATACCATATCTAAATAAACATCGCTTCTATATCCTATAGACTCGAATCCAGACAGCAAACACGTACAATCTAATCATTCGTGATGAGATGCTCAGAATCGACACGGTGGAGCGCTATTAATCGTCTACTGTGATTTTTACGGGGAAATACAGGCAGCCAGGTTGCCAGTAAGTTATGTAAAATTTAAAGCATTTTTAGTGTTGCTGTTAAAAAATATTTTACAGCAGAATTACAGTGTATGTTTCACAGTAAGACACCGCAAAATTTACAGCAGCATACAATATTCACAGCACAATATAGATTCCGTATTTTGTTTTTTTTGTACACCATGATACATATTACCATGATCAGTGATGATGTAATATATTCCTGTGACACTGATGCATTGGGAAAAATCCCAGCTGTTGTACTTGACCAAGATCAATATTGTTCAACCCCGACCTCCATATCTCATCTCGATTGCTTCATGATGACAAGAGTGTAATAAAGTGTGAAACATCGATTGATAAAATAGAGAAAGTACAGATCTGTTATGGATAGATAACACAAGCTTAAAACAAGATATGTAAGCGGCATACTGTGTATCGAATAAACAGGGTTTTTTTATCAACTGTAGTGGTAAAAATATGAAATATAGTAGATCTATGCCATTGTTATAAATTAGTACATGCCTTGTTTGAAACGGGGACCGACTTTGAACGTCAGAGTCTGACGTCCACAGACGTCAGATTCTGACGTCTCAAGTCGATCACCGCACTGTAAAGATAAAAATATTTATGATGGTCGTAGATCCATAACATAGGTATTCAAATGAAGCGGAAATTGCTAACTGTGAACTTCAAAGATGAAGTTTTGTTTAAATTATCTTGGGGACAGATGCTTTGGACTTTGGTGTAGGATTTTCGTAAGTAAATCTGTCTTTTAAACCCAATGGGTTAGCTGGGGTCACAAGGTGTCACTGAGGGATTTACTGCCAGCATCACTGCTTCGAGATGAAAGTTGCCACTGTTCCCGTGTCCCCAGGTAAACTTTTAAACTCTGGTCCCTGCCCGAGATAGGTAGGTCGTAAACTGTCTACCTCGCCTGCCTTTCAGGTCAGATATAAGGTCACGGGATCCAAGTTACTTGCCCTCCTGCTCACCTCAGCCAGTGGTGTCCCTACACCAATCACTCACTCCCCCTGTGTTAGTGTTTAAATAGCTGGGGTGGTCAGGTACCGGGATCAGTCCTTGCACTGCGTGGCATGCAAGCAGATCCGTCACTTTAAAGTCTAGTCTATCATGGACGACCTACAGAACCTCTGGGGTCCGCTACAATCCTCCATGGATATACTTAATGGTGGATCTGCTACACTGGTGACGCCGGTTAAGCATAAACAGCATGAACAGCAATTGGAAATACAACATAAACACCAGACGGAAACTCATGAACCACAGCAGCAGCAAGAAGAGCAACAACATAGATTAATGTCACAAAACCTGGAACAACAACATCAACAGCGGCAGCAGCATCAACAACAGCCGCTGCCGCCGCAGCAGCAGCACTATAACCTTATGGCACAACACCAGGTACAACAACATCAGCAAAAACAGCAACATAAACAGCAGCCGCAGCGACAAGAACAGCAACAACACACACTAACGTCACAACACCTGAAACAGCAGCAGCAGCAGCAACAGCCGCAGCAGCAGCAGCAACAACAACAACAACATGACACAATGACTCAACAACTAGAACAGCAACATCAGCAGCAGCAACAGCCACAGCAGCAGCAGCAACAACAACAACAACATGACACAATGTCGCAACAACTGGAACAGCAGCAGCAGCAGCAGCAGCAGCAGAAACAACAGCAGCAGTGGCAGCAGCAGAAACAACAACAACAACAACAACGACAATTGATGAGCGGTGCATCATCAGACGATATATGTAGTCATCAACCATTTGTGCAGTGGGGCATGTCCCAACGACTTACACGAGAGACAATGCATATGCTCGTCAAACAGGGATTCCATTCCCAGGAATCTCTGCGCCTGCTGACGCCCGAAGTTATGCCGCGGGTGGGCAGCTTGCCCTTAAAACAAGAACTAAGATTAAAACAAGTCATTCAGACGTCAGAAAAAAGGGAAAAGGTCAATGACCCCACCCTGGACGAACTACTCGGGGCACACACAGAGCCCATAATGGATACTAACACGGATACACAAACAGGATATAGTACAGCCAAAGTGTACCTAACACAGGCGAAAGGTGAGGGAGCAGCAGCTCTGAACATTGTAGATTTTATCCCGGGTGTGAACTCGGAAACTGGCATTGGTGTGGATGGACTTTCCTCTGTCAGTCCACACCAATGGTCAGCCGCGAACGCCCGTATTATGTACGAGCTAATGACACAACAGAAATGGTCAGCCGAAAAATTAGCAGATTATATGGCGTACATTGTAAAGATAGCCGAACTTGCCATCTGCTATGATTGGCAGTCTGTATTAGCTTATGACTACCAGTACAGGCAACTGCAGGCCACCCTTAAGTTCCCATGGGCTTCTGATACTCCTCATCTGCACCAGACTGTGCTGAAAGAACAGAAGGTCATGGGATCTAACAAATTTCTTCAAAGAAAAACAAAATTTACCAGACCTGCAGATCCCTGTACTGGCAAAGAAATTTGCATTAAGTTCAACACCGGAGAGTGTTCTTTTGGTGGTAAATGCCGGTATATTCATATTTGTAGCAAATGCTTTAGTGCAAACCATAACCTCAAAAACCACCCAAAAAACTAGTAGAAGAGGCAAGTGATCATCTACGTCAATGGGTACAGGGTTTAGCTCCCAGCGCTAGTAAATCGTTGACAGATAAATATAGTTTATGGCAATCCGAACTCGAAAATGATCCTGATAAATCCTTCCTTCTTCAAGGCATTAAAAAAGGCTTTAGAATAACCGACGGTGATTGTCAGTTCAAAGAAGCTGAAATGAACAATTACCGTTCAGCTACTGCTGATGAATTTTCAGATAAAGTACAGGATCAAATTTTGACTGAAATTAAGGAAGGACATTATGTTTATTCAGACAAAAAACCAACGATTGTCAGCGCGCTGGGAGCTATCCCCAAACCAAATTCAGACAAAGTACGACTTATTCATGATTGCAGTCGACCCCTTAACCTAGGTCTAAATCATTATGCTACAACTGAGTCTGTTCAGTATCAAACAATTGATTATGCGGTTCAAATGATGAAACCAGGATGTTATTTTTCCAAAGTAGATTTAGCAAGTGCCTATAGGTCGGTAAAAATACATCCAAATGATTACGAAGCCACGGGACTTAAATGGTTATTTAATGATCATAAAAAGCCTACTTATTTTTACGATACTAGACTCCCATTTGGAGCATCACGCAGTCCATCTATTTTTACACGTCTTACACAGGCGGTTTGTCGCATGATGAAACGTAGGGGTTTTCAAACGATTATTTGCTACTTAGATGATTTTTTAATAATCACAGACTCTTATGAAGAAGCTCCGGAAGCGTTAAATACGCTGTTGCATCTAATACGAACATTGGGGTTTAAAATTAATTGGTCTAAAGTAGAAGGTCCTGCACAAAGCATTAAATTTCTGGGTATTTTACTTGACTCAATGTCAATGACATTAGAACTGCCATCAGATAAGATGGCAGAGCTACGCACACTGCTCTTACAGTACGAAGGACGCACGCGCGCGTCTCGTCGCCAATTACAGTCTCTAGCAGGCAAACTTAACTGGGCTTGCCAAGTTATATTCGGAGGTAGAACTTTTCTCCGCAGAGTGCTTGATACATGTAATACGCTGAAACAGGCAACACACAAAGTGAAATTAACCGCAGAATTTCACAAAGACATACAATGGTGGCTACAATGCATGCAATTGTTTAATGGCAAATCAGCTTGCCTTAGCAATCATCCAATCGCGGATGTGGAAACTGACGCGTGTTCCGCTGGCGGAGGAATATTTTTTCGCGGTTCATGGCATTATACACATTGGGCTACTGACTGGCCCGCTGCTAGCCAGTTACATATTAATTATAAAGAAACACTCTGCGTGATTCTTGCTGCCCGCGCTTGGGCTCCCTTGTGGAAGGACCACATGGTCACAATCTTTACAGATAGCACAGTCTGTAGAGCGTTAATAAACAAAGGAACAAGTAGACACCTTTTAATAATGGAATCTCTGCGCGAACTGTTCTGGTTGTCTGTTCAATATAACTTTCACATCAGAGCAGTTCATGTTAGAGGTCAGGATAATACTGTAGCAGATGCTATTAGCAGAATAACGGCACCCAATGGGCTGGTTACCCTATCATCTGTTCTAGGCTACAGTATTAACCCCTGGGGTCTAACAAAATTCCTATCAATGTTGCCTTATAGCATGTTTCAACAGACTTTCTACGCTCTGTTCAAACAGGTACAGAAACTTCAGAACTGGAGAAACAGCTGGATGCTGAGATTGATATATACAGAACCTATACTTTCACAACTGCTACAAAGAAAACATACAGCACTCACAAAAAGCGTTACTTAGAATTTTGTTTGGCTTGTGGTTACGACCCAGT
Source organism: Flabesymbios commensalis (assembly GCA_964017125.1). Classification (NCBI taxonomy): domain Eukaryota; kingdom Metazoa; phylum Annelida; class Polychaeta; order Terebellida; family Flabelligeridae; genus Flabesymbios; species Flabesymbios commensalis. The sequence goes on along the minus strand of OZ024913.1, from coordinate 26,624,534 downwards.
TCCAGTCACCAATATAAATTTATGTCGCTACGCTGCTTATCTCGCACGCCGCTTATCTCACAGTTCAACTCGTCAATATCTCAATATTATTCGTCTAATGCATCTAGAATGTGGATTTCCTAATCCACTTGAAAATAATTGGTTTTTGGATTCGTTTCTTAAAGGGGTCGCAAAAATGAAAGGTACAAAAGTCAAACAAAAATTACCAATTACGCCTGATCTCCTGCTAAAAATTCGACAGTTATTGAATCTTAAAAGTTCTACCGATGCAACTTTTTGGGCAGTATGCCTCATATTATTCTTTTCTTTACTTCGGAAATCGAATGTGTTGTTGCAATCGGAATCGCTTTTTGATGATCGTAAACATTTACGAAGGTTAGATATTTCACTTAATCCTTTAGGGTGGCGACATGGTTTCATCCTCACTATCAGATGGACAAAAACATTACAACAGCGGGAGAGGATTTTAGAATGTCCACTTCCCCTTTTATATGGTCATCCCTTATGTCCAGTAACATCAGTCATACAAGCTTTTAGATTATCACCGGGTGTTAATCCTGCGGGTCCCGCTTTCATCTATCATGATAATGTTACAAATACTCATTCTGTACTGACCTACACTAAATTCATCAAGAAATTACACACGCTGTTAGACAGTTTGGGTTATAAATCGTGTGTTTATGCTGGTCACAGCTTCAGACGTGGAGGGGCAACCTGGGGTTTGTTACAGGGACACCCTGGGGAGATGATAAAGATTCTGGGGGACTGGAAGAGTACCTGCTACTTGCGCTACTTAATGGTTCCTCTCTCTTCTAAAACATCAACTATCTATTCCTTCGCAAAAAACTTACCTACTTATCAATAATAATTACTACTCACTACCATTACATCACTTTGGATTTGGAGGTTAAGATTTTAAATATCAGGCCGATATTATTATACCTGTCACTTTAAGTTGTATTCATAATTTACTACGTAAGTTATATAATGGTTTACACACATGATCTTATATGTATGAAATAATATTCACTGGTATTATTTTAATAACCGTTTACAATAATTACAGGTGTGTTACTTTATATACAGGTAACAGGTATTATATAATTGTGATTTAACTTTTACTATCTTAGTTACTGTCACGTCAGTATAACTGGATACTGTTGGTAAAAAATATAAATCATAAACAGTTATGGTTTGTCGGTTTTATTGTTTCAGTTTCCGTTATGTTTATCGCTTGGTTTTTATGTATTTGACTTATTGTTAATAAAACCTCCATAGAGTCCAACTTACACTGCTTTCATTTGTTCTGTCTTTGGGTAATTTAATAGGACATTTACGATGATTTCAAATTGAAAAAACCTGTGGACTCCATGGCTTGTACAAAACTATTTCAGCTCTACAAGGGTTGGACCACATGGTATTTTTCATTTATTTCAAGCTGCCAATTGCGTCAGCAATGCCAGCTTGAAATGTAACACATCATGTAACAATGATCGTTTTCAAGCTGATATTAATTAATCTCGGCTGGAGTAACATGGGTCACATGTGCATAGATCAGAACGAAAACATTTATAAATACATAAATGCATGATCCAAAGTGTCTGGAAGGGTTGTGTACTTTAGTCTTTGAAATATTATTTGTGTCTAAAACCGAATCCACGCCTCTTGGCGGTTGTTCCCTCGCTTAGTTCGAGCTTCGCATTGTTCCAAAGTTGCAAAACTAAATCACTTTCTCCGTCGAAATCAGTAAAATAAACACATGCAACATGTGCAGTGTTCTGCATTAAAAAAATCGATTATTATATTTCACCACGTGCAACAAAAAATATAAAAATACAAGCAGCCTACAGACAAACATACTGACTGATCTCTCATTGACAATATAGCCTAATAATTGTGGAAAATTAGTTTTGTCTAATTCGACATTTAACAACATAAAAATGTGTTGAATAGGGCGTTATTCCATAGGCTATATATGCGCGTGGTACCAGGATAGCTCATTGGGAAAGTTGACTCAGAACCCCGGTGTACCGGGCTCTAATCCGCTGTTTCCATTGTTATTGACTTGGTAGGCCTAGGCCTACACATATTACATTGACCTTAAATGTTCAAATACATGGGGTAACAACAACCGGAAATATAATAGATTACCGCCGCTTTAGAAAAGGTGGAAGATATGACAGTAAATGACAACTACGTCTCAGCTCCCAGCAAACAAAACACGTATATAACATTTATACAACGTCGGCCCAACGTCTTCGACGTTAGTCCAACATTGTATAAATGTGATACAAATGTTTTGTGTTTGCTGGGCTGACATTTGAACCGTCAATTAAACCTATAACCATTTAACCCTTTAACCGCCAAGTTATTCAATTGGAATTCCCCCTCACTTGAATTTGTGTCTCGCTGACGCGATCCACAAATTCAAGTGAGTGGAAATTATCCAGATTTGACAAAATGGAGGTCAACTATTTTCAAATCTTGCTGATTGGTGTCACGTTTTCCATTTCCAATATGTTTAAAAGCTGATATGCAATGTGGTAATAAAAATGTGAAACGAATATAATCGGTACCGGCGATTTAAGGGTTAACCGTCAGGTTACTGGGTCCATATTCTCGTACAAGTTACGATAAATCGTAGGCTTGTGATTGGTCGAGATGGCCATCTCGACCAATCAGAAGCCTACGATTTATCATAACTTGTACGAGAATACGGGCCCTGCTGGATTGTAATTTTCATCAGCCCTCATATTATAAAAATCTTAACACCTCATTCTCAATGCGCTACATTATAATCAATTTAAATTGTTATCCACTTCAATGTGTGTCTTGCCATAACTTCAATTGGGTGAAAATTACTCGTATGTGTTTAATTTGAGACCAAACATTTGCATACGCATATTTGCATGACAAAGCAAATAAATTTGTAGAGATTACAGTGTTTGCACACACTCGTCTAAAATCATGTCCAGTGTTTTCAGAACCTCACGGCAACGCTGTATTATGACATTATTTATATGACAGTATTATTATGATTTTTGGAATATCGCATATAGTTGTAAAAAGGGGAGGAGGGATATATTCTGAGAGGAGGGGGTGGTAGTTTCTGCGAGTGTCACATATAGTTGTTGTTGGGGGGGGGGGGGTATATTCTGGGGGGGGAGGGGTAGATTCTGGGAGGGTCGCACATATAAATTTGTTGAATGCGGTGTATATTCTGGGAGGTAGGGGTAGATTATGGGAGGGTCGCACATAAACATTTGTTGAAATAAGTTATATTCTGGGAGGGAAGGGTAGGTTCTGGGATCCGAAGACACTTCAGCAAATCACGAAGAGGGGGGTAGATCCTGGGAGGGAGGGGTAGATTCTGGGAGCCCTCAGGATCTACCCCGGAGCATAATCTAGAATCTACCTGGGTTTAATTCTGGGAGATCCCAGAATCTACCCGGGTATAGTTTCAAGGGGGGTATAATCTGGGGTGTTACACCGGCACGACTAAACGTCATAGGCCGAATGGGATAATCCCAGCAAACACAAAACATTTGCATAACATTTATGCAATGTTGGAGCAACGTCCAAGTGTTTTGTGTTTGCTAGGATATCAGACAAAGCACCACACATATATCTACATACGTATCCATTTTAATTTCACAAATACATTGTCTTAATTTGTTTAGAATCCATAAGCATTCATAATGATTTGTTGTCGCTTATTGACCACACGGGGATCGCGAGCATGACGATAATAACATAACCTCGTGGAAATGTTAGTTTCTACACCTTCTAAATATATTTGACGGCAGGCCAACAGTGAACGAGCGCTGGGTCCAGGACCGTAGACTGATCCCGTTGCGGGGGGGGGGGGATGCGTAATTTTCTGATGTGGACCTGTTGGCGAGTGCAGCAAAAATTGTGTTTGTTTGTGATTTCTGAGAGCACCTGACATGAATTCTGGAGACATAATGGATTTGTTCATACACATGATATTTTTCGCCTGACAAAAAAAATATTTTTGAAAATTAGTATCCAGGTAAACCAAATATTACTCAAAGCATTTGAGTCGACAAAGGGTTATTCAAACAAAATTATTAGGAGCCTGTATCTATTTTTTGAAATATAATTCCAAACATTAATAGGGTAGGCCTATTTGATTATTAGTTTAATTGAGGCAAAATCAAATGACTTTATTGCACTGAAAAGTACATAATCAAGTACATAATACATGCATATCTTGCATCCATAATATACACTTTAAACTTGACAAAAAAAATACCCATCTCTACATAATGAGGAATGCAGGGTTATCGTATAATGCACATTTAGTTCTGTGAAGTAATTTGAGTAATATGCTCTCGTTCCAGTAGACTAGCTACTTCACTATGAATATGATATGGTCAGAAATTAATAGAAACAATTATTTGCTGAAAAAACTACATATATGTGTAGGCTAACAGTATCAGCGTATTAATGAGACTCATCGTTATAATGTTTATTATAAAAATGAATCTAGCTCAAGCCGACGTGTATGGAGCTTTGGATGCATATCAACAATCTCGTCCAAATCAAATTGTGTATCATAATTAAATCTACCCCTCCATCCTAGGATCTACCCCTTTTTCGTTATTATGTGAAGTGTCTTCTGATCCCTGAATCTACCCTTCCGTCCCAGAATATACCCCCTTTTAAACATCTAGGTCTATACGAGGTCCCTCCCAGAATCTACCCTCCCTCTCAGAATATACCCCGTTTTGAACATATATATGTGACCCTCCCAGATTGTACCCTTCCCTCCCAGAATATACACCCCCCTTTAAAACATTTTAGATCTATATGCGACCCTCCCAGAATCTACCCCTCCCTCCCAGAATATACCCTCCTTTAAACATCCATATGCGATGGTGGGACACTCCGGAAGCCAAACCTTCCCGCCCAAAAATATACTCCCCTTTTTAACATCTAGGCCTATACGCGAGCCTCTCGAAATCTACTCCTCCCTCTCAGAATATACCCCCAGCCTTTTTATACAATGTGATTTTCACAGAATCTACCCCTCTCTCCTGCCTGAATAAGTGTGCATGCTCCAGAAGGCGCATATATAGGGCCTATATATCATCCCTGGGGACTCAATGTGTTCAGTGTATTAGGACTGTGACAGTGCCGCTCACGAGGGTTGCAGTATCAGTGGCGGATCCAGGATGTGAAAAAAGGGAAGGGCGCACGGGGTTTCAGGAGCTTGCCACCAAGATTTTTTTGGTACATTTTAGCCAATTTAGAGGACTTTTTAAAGAATTTGGCGAAAATGGGGGGCTGCTGCCACTCAGGGGTGGACAGGTCTTGTCCCAGCTGTAGCCACACTGTGGCTACCAATACAAGTTAGGTTCAGTAGCCACAAAGTGGCTACCACTGGTCAACTGGTAGCCACACCAGGCCGAGGTTTGCCAATATTAATATAATTATAATTATTAGAATGTGGGTGGTCTCAGTGGAGAAATGTACAGTTTTAAAAAAGTACGATTTCCATTAACCACGGTGACTACCCTGAAAATATGATTGAAAAATATTGTATAAAATATAGTTTAAAAGTTAAGTCTATTTAACATGTACAAATGTGGCCAAATGTTAATACCCTCTATAAACCCATTACGGCGTTAACTTCTACTCAGAATTGCATTCTATATGTCATGCAATTGTCCAACTTCTGAAATACTTATCAACACTTTCTCGGCAAAATGTTCGTCTGGGTAGTCGTCGTATCACTAGAAATAAGTGTGTGTTGAAAATTGACTGATAAATCAGTAAAATTCATTCACCCTGGCTAATGTGAATTTGGGTAGAGTAGGTAAATTTACTAAAGACAAGTGCTAAAATACGAGTACTATTTTTGCCTACTTTATGAACTAAGCTATGTTATTATTCATGATCGCAACACACATGTTGTTTTCCAATCAATATATGAAGAATAGGAAAATTTAGTGTGTAGGCATATTGATAATTACAAGATAGCCTCAACGAAGAAAAAACTATAGGCCTACACAATATAAAGACAATGACCATACAATAAAGCTATATCAAACAGTAGGCCTACATCCCCTCACCAAATTGTCCAGTGTTAGCTAGGTGCTTTACACCCAAGCCATTGGGCATTTAATAGGCCTACAATAAATTAAAATGCATAGCTCACGCATGCATTCTTGTCTTGGTCACAATGTTTCAAAGACCTGCCTGTATCCTTCAAAGAAACCAAAATATCATCAAATTCAAAGTGACAAGGGGAAAGGTAATTAGGGGCCCATCCCGATAAAAATCTGAAAATTCAGATTATCTTTAGTTTCAGAAAATAATAGGGTTCTGTTAGTGTAGAAAGTGATATATAGGTAGCCTAAATGTCGCCCTGAATCTGACAAATTTAGCGGTGTAGGCTCTATATACATAAGCTGATCCTTATTTTATTGCTATGTCACCAAGGCTATATGGATAATGTGGCGATCAAACTGACATTCAAGTATTCTGATCGCCACATCCATATTATGCTGTGTGGCGACGTTACAGCCACACTATATATATATATGATGGTCGCCACATGCGGCGTTGTTGCGACCATTTGCCCACCACTGCCACTTAGTATCCTTTATTTTACCAATCTGTGTGCGGACCGTGGCCTTGAGGTGGGCCTGACGGACCTTCTATGTCCCAGCGGGGGGGGGGGGTGCGAGCGCACCCTACGCACGCGAACGCACTCCCCCCCCCCCCCCAGCCTACGGCCCTGGGGTTATTGTTGGTCCACCATGAGAACCTCCTGAGGATGGTGAGATGACACTGTCCTCCAGACACAAGATTCGAAATTCGAGCCCTGGCGGTCTGACGCCGAGCACGCTACCTCTCGTTCACGGAGGCTCCCCACAATACTGACTTTCACACGTGGATGGGGAAGAAACATTTTTGTTTCTTTCAAACCGCCGAGACCGGGAACCGAACCCCGAACTCTGGCGTGAAAGGCAGCGGTGCTAACCACTACCCTAGGGCCCCCGCCCACCATGACGTTGGACTACTAAGCAGTGACTCTACAGTGGCTGAATCTATACTCAGTGACCGTTAGTATAGTCACTAGGTGGCTCTGTGTAAGGTTGACGATTCAGAAGTGTTCGGTAGGAGTCCGTTGTTCACTATACGTTCAAGAAGTGACGAAAGGGTGCCCTGATGCAGTGGTTGAGGCTGCCTGCTTGGAAAGTCGGTGATCGCGGGTTCAAACCCCACTCTGGCCTTCAAGTTTCAAAGAAACAAAATGTTTCTTCCCTGCTAACTCCAGAAGATTAAATATCGTGGGGAGCCTCAGTGACAGAGAGCTAGCGTGCTCGGCCTCAGACCGCCAGGGCTCGAATTTCGAATCCTGTGTCTGGAGGGCAGTGTCATCTCATTCATCTCACCATCCTCAGGAGGTTCTCCTGCCTTAGTTTGGCCTATAGGTGCACAAAGGTCTCAACAATTCTTTGATTTTCAATTCACCCAGTGGTGCGATTACTTTTGTGCAGATTTCGCAGACGACGGGCCAAGATTAAATCGACATTGGGTCAATGTCGTGTGATTATTAAGAGCTATAGCCAGTGCACACCAAATGAACAATCGTGGAGGATAAATAGGCTATTCTGTGAAACGTAGTGACGTCACCGGAAACCGTTTTGAATGGGAGCTCGGTGAAAACAAAGTTATATAAGACCCCCTCCCCCATACTTCATTGTATTAGCTAGCTCGGTGACAAAAATGGAGGTCAAGGCTATTGAGTTTCACAGAATTAGACAGAAAGCCTATAGGGGGTAGGGGGGGGGGAGGGGCGCGGGCGGGCTAGGTGGCTTACTACCCACACCAGGATTATGGCACTACCGTGTTGCTGCATAATATAAGGCTGATCTAGATGTCATGTTGTATGGGATCACATGATACAGTGGTTTGTTTTTGTAGTAGAGGTAGGCCTAATTTTGTAAGGCATTACAACAGTTTAGAAACAACATAGTATAATAACCCTTACAGCACGGGGATCGCTTCTAGACGTCAGAATCCGACGTCTGTAGACGTCTGATTCTGACGTCTAAAGTCCATCTCCGCACTGTAATAGTGAAAACATTTATAATGGCCGTAGACCTATAACATAGGTATTCAAAGGAAGCGGAAAGAGCTGACTAAGACATTTATAATGATTTTAAATTGAAAAAAAAATTGTTCTCCATGGTTTGTACGAAAATATTGCAGCGCTTCGAGGGTTAAACTTTTTACAATAGTCGCTTAAATGTAGTCCACACTGGTACAAGATAGATGTGTAAGACATCATAGTCATTTCCTTAACAGTCAACAGGTTGCCTCATAGTTGGATTAATCCCAGCAATTCCCTGTAAACAAAAAAACATTTGTATAACATTTGTACCATGCTAGACCAACGTCGGGGCCGACTTTGTACAAATGTTTTACAAATGTTTTGTGTTTGCTGGCAATACAGCTCTGAAAAAAGGAAAAGACAGTATGCTGCTTATTACTTAAACATTTATGATTAAAATGCTCCACTCAATTTTACTCCTCTTCACAGTTATACAAAGTGATTTATTTGTATAACAAAATAAAAAAATATGAAAGAAAGCTCTACATATAAAATACCCCATAATATAAATAAACACATAAATATAAACACGTATCCCATAATATAAATGAACACATAAATTATTATTTATATCCAGATGCTTCTGGTTATAAAGAACACTTGACATGTCAGATTAGTGAATATACAAACATACGTAACTATGAGTTAACGTATAGAGTTACATAAACATCACAATGAAGTCTACTTGACATGTCAGATTAGTGAATATACAAGCATACGTAACTACAAGTTAACGTATAGAGTTACATAAACATCACAATGAAGTCTACTTGACATGTCAGATTAGTGAATATACAAACATACGTAACTACAAGTTAACGTATAGAGTTACATAAACATCACAATGAAGTCTACAGTGTTTCCTGATTAGACACATATCAACTTTCCAAAGGGTGGGGGTAACTCTGTTGTAGAGACCAGAGATGTCGTTAACTCAGCAAACACGAAACATTCACCAAATGTTTGTTCAATGTTGGTACATCGTTTACGATTGAATTACCATTAGGCGAATGTTTTCTTGTGTTTGCTGGGAAAGTGTAAAGAGATGATTATAGAATGGAGACCACTAACCCAGCAGACACAAAAAATGTTTAACATTTGTACAATGTCGGCCCAACGTCTCCAACGTTGG
>OZ024913.1:26542753-26610253 GCA_964017125.1 Flabesymbios commensalis | reverse complement strand
AGCTAAAAGCTTGTTAATATTGACTGGCAATCTGATAATAAAATAAATAGAAATAAACCCTTTTGGCCTCGTGATTTATACAAAATCAATATAGCGTTGTAAGGGTTAAAGTGAGTGAAAATATAAATCACAGCGCTTTAACCCTTTCATCCCTGAATTTTCAATTGTCATCATCATCCACTACAAGCCGCGAATTGCTGTCGCAATTCCCCACTTGTAGTGGATGAAGATGATTTGAAGTGGGTGAAAAATTAATGAAAACTGCCATGTATTGGTAAACCAGTTTCGTGGAAATTGTCATTCTAAAGCCCCTAGATGGGGAAAAATAAATATGTTTTCAGGGATGTAAAATAATGCTTTAATGCATCGTGAGGGCTTGAAGGGTTAAGGGATAATACAATTATTTATTAACGAATCACATCCACAACAGCAATTATTGCTGATTTAATCTGTGCGAGAAACAGGCGAGGTACAAGAAGAAGAGATTGAACTGCCTCAAGCAGAATCTGATCTTACATGGACTAATAATAACTATAGTCACTTGTGATAATTGAAAATCAACCAGCAATTTACCAGTAAGTTGTCATCAGTCATATTCACTCATAGTTCAACCCTTGAAGCTCTAAACGCGACTACAGTCGTTTTTAATCCGTTTTATAAGCCGATAGGTCACTGTCATTGGGAACGAAATGTGTGTTTGAACAACAGACAATTTCAATCTGTATTTGTCAAAGAAGACCACAAAATTCCTGTACCAAAATTGGGTGATACGACTGCCCCTACAATTGGTGACCTGAAAATTACAACTAAGGGTGTTGAAAAACAACTATCCACGCTCAATATCAACAAAGCTAGTGGGCCCGACCAGATCCCCAATATATTTCTAAAACAGACAGCGAAAGAGTCTGCTTCTGTTCTTGCAGCTCTCTTCACTCAATCTTTGCAAACTGGAAATTTACCGGACGATTGGCTCTCTGCCAACGTTAGCCCAATTTTTAAAAAGGGTGATAGGGGCCTGGCCTCAAACTATCGACCGGTCTACTTGACATGTGTTTGTTGTAAGCTCATGGAGCATATATTGGTAAGACACATGTTAAGGCATTTTGATGACAAAAAAATAATTTCAGACAAGCAGCATGGTTTTAGAAAGGGTCACTCTTGCGAAACCCAGTTGATTACTACCGTAAATGATCTGTTGGCATCAGCCGATGTGGGGAACCGTATGGATATAGCCATCCTGGATTTCTCCAAGGCATTCGACATGGTCTCTCATCGCAGACTGATGTCTAAACTAGATCATTATGGTATAAGAGGAAACATCCATAAATGGATTTCATCTTTCCTTAACAATAGAAACCAAAAGGTCGTGATTGATGGTTATAGTTCAGATACAATTTCTGTAGACTCAGGCGTGCCTCAGGGATCGGTCTTGGGTCCAATACTGTTCTTGGTTTTTATCAATGACCTGCCCGACCTTGTTAAATCACAATGTCGCCTGTTTGCTGATGACTGCCTTTTGTACAATGAAATTCAAACTTCAAATGACTCCTTGCAGCTACAGAAAGATCTCAAATTACTTGAAAATTAGGCTGAGGAATGGGGTATGAAATTTAATGCCAAAAAGTGCTATATAATTTCCACCGAAAAGGGGGGAATCCCTTTTTTCTACACCCTGAGTGACCATATTTTGCAATATGTTGGTACAAACCCATATCTGGGCGTCACACTTTCTGAAGATCTGACATTTGACGCTCATGTGGGGAACATCACCAAAAAGGGCAGTCGAATGCTTGGTTTCATACAAAGAAACCTCAAGGGCTCTCCATCACGCCTTAAGGAACTGGCATACCTGACATTGGTTCGATCTGGCCTGGAATATGCATCTGTTGTCTGGGACCCGTTCCTGCAGAGGGAAATCGATCGCCTCGAAAAGATCCAGCGCAGGGCGGCACGCTTTGTCACCAATAATTACAGGAGGGAATGTGGACTCACCTCGACCCAACTGATTGACAGCTTAGGTTGGGATAGCTTGCAAGAACGCCGTAAAACAGCTAGGCTTTGCATGCTCTACAAAGCAATTAATAGAGAGGTAGCCCTCTCGATTGATATGCTGTGTAGACCTGACAATAGAACAAGGGGCAGCACACAAAATTTCAGAACCATTCAAACCAAAAAGAGACCGTTTGCAAATTCCTTCTTCATTAGAACCATACCGGATTGGAATAAACTACCATCTGATGTAAAATTGGCGCCGACCTTCACAGCCTTCAAGGCTAGATTGAAGAAGTCGGACTAATTTTTCTCTTTTAACTACCCATGCAAACCTCTCCCCGTGGCGCGATAGCACACAATGTGCTCCTGCCACGTAACTTTCAGATTCAGATTCAGATTCAGAACATAAAGATTTGCAAATGCTTGATCTCAAATTAAAAATTGCGAGTAAATTTCACCCACTTGAAGTTGTGGGTCGCGGTAGCGAGACACAACTTCAAGTGGGTGAAAATTTAAGATAAGATAACTTAGGGGGAAACGGGTTTAGCGGAAGCGGAAAAATTAGCCTACATGTTTTTTTTATAAAATAGTCAAATATACCAAACTAAATATCAAACTCGTATTCATTGCGACGGCTAGCATCACTTGCATGTTTTAAATCAATTTTACCTATAACTAGAACAGGAGTTCCCGAACTCCGAGTCCCGGCTTTAGTCTGCTTGAGTGCTGTAGACAGAGATTTGGCTTAATATTATGTTGAAAATGTGTTGGTCTTCCTCATGGGCCAGAGTCCTAAATGTCCAGATTATATTATTAAGGAAAGAACCAAGGAGACAAGTTAAAATATATCTTCAACGTGTATTCCTTCCACCACCATCGCCGGTGCTGGCCAACATACTTGCCAGTGAATCATGCTGCAGCGTGTCTCTACGATGTACCTCGTACACACGATGTAGGCCTACCCACACAACTACAGTTCAATGTTGGGCCAGCGTCGCAGCTCATTGCTGGCTCAATGCCGACAAATCGTCTACGACGCTGTCCCAACACTACTTCAACATTATTCCAACCTTATCCCATAGATTATCCCTTTAGGCTCTTAATCACAAATATAATCGTAATGATTTTTTCTTAACACTTTTCAAAAACGCAGCTACTTGACCGAGCGACATCAAACGTTATATTTGACTTGTTCATAAGGACTGTTTCTCAGAAATGTTAACCGTTTTCCACTCACCCTCTTTCCGCAAATTGGGACACAAACATATAGTGCAATAAACCAAATAGGCTCCTGGCCTTCGGCCGGACCTAATAATGTGGGGCAAATCTATATGGGACATAGGTACCCTTCATAATTGTCTGTGCTTCAAACTCAGGTCAATGACACAAGATTTGATACTAAATGGTCGTAGATCTGTCAGTTTAAAAGGTGATGGATACGTCATTTTAGAACAAGACGTGGCCATTCTGTCTCATTCAACATGAGACATTTGAGCCGGTGTCGGGCTAATTTTGGCCCGCCGTCTACGACGTCGGCCCAACGTTAGCCCAACACCGCTCAAATGTATCATATTCACGGGGATTTCACTGTTTCTGGTTAGTATGGTTGTTTTATCAATGAAACGTCAAATATTGTGCTCTATTTGAGACATCTATTTTCACTTGACTGATTGTTTTAATTTGTATCATCATGCTGTATAGTGGAACTGAACATAGGGTTGACTGAGATGTTGAAGATAACCCATCGGCATCACTTTTTATTTATACCATCTTTACGGTGTGTATAACTTTTATATGCAAGGTGAAATATATATAAACATAATAAATTTGAAGTTACACACATTCAAACAAAATTATGTTTTCTCTCAGAGAGGCATCTTCCTGGTCAGAAAGTCTTTATCACAAAGAAAACAATGAAATATGACAATAATGAGCAACATTGACCAACAATATGATATTGATGCATACAGACCGGCCAGATATACCGCCATATTGATTTGATTTTAGCTTATTAACTTGGGTACATCGGCCCAAATTATAAAAAAAATACCCAAAACAGAACTTCAATTGACTCAAAATTGAGGCTTATGATTTTCACTAAATTTAAAATGAAGAACGGCAACCTGGCCGCTACCATGTTAATATTCTAACTTCAGTGATCGCATTAATTTTGTTCAGTGGCAGTTTGTGTCTTCACAATTGAAAGACAAAGTGTTGACGCAAACTGTCAGCGATTATAACTGTGTAAAGGATAATATTTATTCAGTTATTCTGAAATGACGACCTCGGTGTCCTATATGCAATTCGAATTTATAATCAATGAAAATCAGCTGTGTATAACTACTCGACACTCACCCAATCATGGCACAGCCTTCACTTGTCAAGCAATCAATAAATCTTCCATAGCGCCTATATCCTCAGCGAATGGAGCTCAGAGGCGAATTTGTTAATATTCGCGTGTTTAATTTTTTTCTTTTTATTTAGTAGCACTATTATTATAAAAATAATTTTCGGGAGATTCTTGAATTCGCGAATTTGTCCTCCTCGCGAAATTCACGAAAATTAAAACCCCGGGAATATTACCAAATCTACAGTATATTAACCTTTTTCCAGCTAAGTTATCCCATTTAAATTTTCACCCACTTGAAGTTGTGTCCTGCTACAGCGACCCACAACTTCAGGCGGGTGAAAATTATTCATATTTGTTTAATTTGAGACCAGCATTTGCAAATATTGATGATTGTTTAAACACTAATTTCATTTCCAATAACAGTGATTTAACAGATTAAAAACGAATAAAATCGCTCTTAACGGTTAAGGGGTTAAAAACTACTCATATCTACAGTCTCCCTTTTAACCCTTATCCTGCTAAGTTAATCTATTTAAATTTTCCACCACTTGAGGTTGTGTGTCGCTACCGCGATCCACAACCTCAAGTGGTGGAAAATTACTCATATTTGCTCAATTTGAGACCAAACATTTACAAATCTTGATGTTTAAACAACCATTTCATTCCAATTGACAGTGGTTTAGTCTGCAAGTGGAACGGATTAAAAACGACTATTGTCGTGATTAGCAAGCAAAGGGTCAATATATTGTGATGTATAATTTAACCCGTTAGCCGCCAAATTATTCAATTTGAATTTTCACCCACTTGAAGTTGTCTCTCGCTGACGCGATCCACAACTTCAAGTGAGTGAAAATGATTCAGATTTGTCAAAATGGAGGTCAATTTTTGTTAAATCTCGATGATTAATGTCACTTTTTATCATGAACAGGCTTAAAAACTAATATGTAATGTGCTATATAAAATGTAAAAAACGAATATTGACGGCACCGGCGTTTAAGGGGTTAAGGTTACATACGTCACTGGGCGTCACTTTCTTTTGTCATAGGGCCTACTGATGATTTTTTTTATATATTGTAAATCGTGATGTTTAAACACACATTTAATTTGTTTAAATTTAATGATCGGCTAATAATGTGGATTTAAAACGATTAAAGTTGTGACTGGATGTGAAAGGGCTGACACCCGTGTAGTTCTAAATGCCATTTAGCGGCTGATCTCGACTATAATCTTTTTTATTTCTGTCTTGTTAGCCCGTTGAATCACAGTTATTTGTGGATGGGAACGATTTGCAAATGTTTGGTCTCAAAATGAACAAATATTGCAAATTATACAAATATGAGTATTTTTCACACACTTGAAGCTGTGGTTCGCGGTAGCGAGACACAACTTCATGTGGGTGAAAATACAATAAGATAAATGGTTAACAGCTATGTATGGTATAACAATAGCGTGAGTTTGGAGGGTTAATTTGTAAATAAATAAATAAAATACATTGAAATATAATAGTAAATGTATATTATAATAATTAAACAAATAATTATGGTTTATTTATCATACTCTGGGCTCATAGCACATAGTTACGTAAACAAATAGATATATTTAAATATTATTCAAAGCAAACAATATTAACACCGTCTTCAAATGACAATGTACTATCTGCTTCACACAGTGCTGGATCAATGCTGGCTGAGCGTCGAAGATTGCCTGCTTCAAATCAGACAAAATATTGCCTTTGATGAATAATGAAGATAGCAAAATTTTAATGATTTGATTAATCCTGAAAGCGCTGAAATATTTTTGTATAAACCATGGAGATCAAAGGTTTCAAAATCATCATAAATATCTTTTGTTCTATCTGCTTCATTGAATAGGCTACCTCTGTTATGGGTCTACGGCCATTATAAATACTTGTATTCTATCAGTGCGAGACCGTCTTTATACGTCAGAATTCTGACGTATTCAATTTCGTTGCATTTTATGCGGCTTAAAACACTCCATTGCAAATGTGTATTATAATTTTGCAATGGAGATTTACGCAACATAAAATGCAGATTAGCTTGATAACAATACAAGTTGATCCTTTCCGCGCGGGGACCGTCTTCATACGTCAAAATCTGACGCCTATGGACATCAGATTCTGACGTATAAAGACGCACCGAAAGCAATACAAAATCTAATGACCGAAGACCCATAAAATAGGTATTCAAATGAAGCGGACAGAGCGAACTAAGATACTTAGATGATTTCAAATTGAAAAGAAAACATTTTGTCTCCATTGTTTATACAAAAATATTACAGCGTTGTAAGAGTTGACGGATTGCAAACAATCTGAAGACACGTTAATAAATCACTTTAACCCTTTAACCGCCGGTGTCGCATATACTCGGGTTTTCATTCTTTATTATCACATTAAGTACTACCTTTTAACTATGTTAAAGATAAAATGTGACATCAATCAGCAATATTTGAAAACAATTGACCTCTATTTTGTCAAATCTGAATAATTTTCACTCACTTGAAGTTGTGGATCGCGTCAGCGAGACACAACTTCAAGTGGGTGAAAATTCAAATTGAATAATTTGGCGGTCAAAGGTTTAAAAACTTTCAAGTCAGTGTGGTACATTTTGATGGTATCTCTTCGGCCCGTGATAGCCATTTGCAAAAAAAACTAGATTGTTCACTGTTCCTGTGACACTTCAATTAGCGGTAGTTCACTCAAAAAATCCATGATACTGCTGATATAGCGCCCTGACACCTGATTATAGTGTGAAATAGATGATTATGATCTACAGTGAGCAACATGAGTGATGAGTGAGGTACATGTGTAATGAGTTTCTGATATTTAGAATATAATAAAAAATAATAATTTACCCGGGTGTGTGTATGGCGGACTGGAGTGATCAATACTCTGGCCAACGAGTTCACACTTTTAGTTCGATTTTTTAATGCTCAGACATCACGATGCCAGGGTCGGTGGTTCGATCCCCGGGCCGGGCAGTTTCAGCACTGTTACATACAGGTAATTTAAAACCAGAGGTGGTGGCTGGAAACTGCGTTCTTATTATTCTCAATGTACGGCGGCGGTGCATTGAAGATATAGTAGTCTCAACGAATGCTGAAACGGATGTACACTGAGTCAAATGATATACAACTAAACACATAAAAATAAATATTATACTGATGAACATCATAAAACACAATGGAGGCCGGAAGCTGTGGATATCGGTAGACTGAACATTTGAAGTAGATATATCTCAGACCTCCATGGGTCAACCAAGGAATATTCCTTGGGTCAACAGGATAAGCATGTCTCCGTTATGCCTTAACCCTTTCAGCGCGGGAACCGTCTTCAGACGTCAGAATCTGACGTCCAAGGACGTCAGATTCTGACGTCTAAAAACGGTTTCCGCGCTGAACGAACTAAAACATTTTAAATGGCCGCAGACCCGTGACTTAAGCATTCAAACAAAGCAGAAAGAGCTGACTAAGACATTTGTGAGGATTTCAAATTGAAAAAACCCTTTGGTTCCCTGTCTTATACGAACTATTTCAGCGCTTCAAGGGTTAAACAGAGTGGACACGCCTACAGGTTGACTGGAGTAGATTGTTGATCATATTTCAAACGATCCATAAATTATAATGCTCATCCGGGTGAATAAACTACACAGGCTTCCCGCCGCTACTACACAATGGGATCTAACACCGGCGACCTTGACTGGTGACCCTAGCCTCGCTGAACCACCTGAGGTTGACCACCAGCCGGATTTACAGCCATTTATTATACACGGGTAGACAGGGAGGGAGGATGGCCCAGAGTTATTTTCACTCACTTGAAGTTGTGGGTCGCGGTAGCGAGACACAACTTCAAGTGGGTGAAAACATTTTCACCTAAATTAGATTTCTATCCCCACGTCTCAGATGCAGTTCTACGCCCTGACCGATGAACATGCCAGAATCTGAAAATCACCGCCATTACATTGTCGTTGTCATCGGATTTTTGTTATTGCTGAAATTACAGTAGAATTAGATGATTATGACTCTGAGGTTGGAAGACAATTTTGTTTTAATACTGTCAGCAGGGTCAGATTTATTATATACATCTGTATTTAACCGTCTTAAATTTTCAATCCAAGACAATGTACATATATATATAGTTGCGGACAAGCCCGAGAAGACTGGGAATAATTGCATTATAACAGCATTTAGAGAAATAAATCCCATGTAAACCGCAACATATGTGGGAAGTCTGCCACATTTTTATTTGCAATTCCAATTGTACGTTTTATGTAAATTATTATTGGAGTTATGTGGGCACAGTTAAATGGTTAGTTGCAATCGACATTCCACTTAAGTTGTGTCTTTTTATAACAATTACAATACCAAACATGCAATAAATTTAAATTTGATATAGTTATTGCGAACCTTTTACCATTTGACCCTCTTACCACCTACATGCAGGTATCTCTTTTTATTTTCATTCATAACGTGGAAATAGACATCCGAGCAAACACCAAACATTTGTATAACATGTATACAACTTTGGATCAACGTCGAGGACTTCGGGCCGTCGTTGTACAAATGTTATACAAATATTTTGTGTTTTAGCCTACTTGCTGGGATATCGCATACAATTTTGTAATGGCGATAAAAAAATGTAATACGGTAGAACCTCGCTAAACGGAACACCAAAGGGACTTATGAAAAGTGGTCCCATTAGCGAGGTGGTCCCCTAAGTAAAATTGTACATTTTACTTTATAATATATAGACAACATTTGCATGCTCTAAGTACAGTACGTGTACTATTAACTGCGTGTATTTAATAATAAGATAAAACACACACAGAACAAACACATACAATACAATTTTTTTTATTCAATAAGCACTAAAAAGAAATGAAGGAATTAATAAAAAGATTTTTTTTACAATAAAGAAAATATTTATTGGAGCTTGCCGCATTTTTTATGCTGCCTCCACAATCAATTGTTCTGCTAATTGTCGCTGACTGTGAGTTCGACTTGCCTCTAAACATGTCTTTGGTTACATGGCAACCTAAACACTTGTGCTGCTAGGACCGTATAATTAATACATTTCAAACCATTTAAAATGTCACTGTAATATAATAGTTTATGGCAGATTCTCAGTTAACCAAGAAAATCAATGTTGGAGATGTCCAATTGAATAAATAAAAATATTTTTGAGCATTTGAAGCTGGAAATTGTGTTAGCAATAGTTAGCTTTAAATGACGAAAAACAGAAACACACAATTCAGCAGCACACGCGGGTTGTCTTTAACTTTGTAAATTTACCTTCTCGGCTATTGTTCAGAACGATTTAAGCCAGGGAAATTTGACACCGTTTGGTTCTGGGTTGTTAAGTTCAACGCCCACTTAACACTTGATGTTGTGATAATTGCCCATAATATCAGGTCTGGGTGTAAACGGTGGAACAGTACACGACAAATATTCAGCGTCGTCACTTTGTAAATCGTACAATTCATTACAATCCCAGTCAACACAAAACTTTTGTAGATTTTGTTTGCAATATTTAACCAACGACCAAAAGTATGTATAACAATTCTTAATTTTAACTGGGCTAAATTTTCACCCACAGCTTCAAATGGGTGGAAATAACTCAAATTAATTTTGTCGAATTTAAGACCGAACATTTGCAAATCTTGGTGTTTAACTCTTTCAAGCCTGAATTTACCATTGTCATCTTCATCCACTACAAGCCGCGAATTGCTGTGGCAATTCCCGACTTGTAGTGGATGAAGATGATCAGATGTGGTTTAAAAATTAAGGAAAATTACCATGTATTGGTAAAAGTGTTTATTGGAAATTTTCGTTATAAAATCCTTGATTGTAGGAGAATTAAGTATTTTTTCATGGATGTAAAATGATGCTTTAATGCACCGTGAGGGCGTAAAGGGTTAAACACACATTTAATAGGCCAATAAAACAAACTAAAACGAGTTTTGTCGTGCTTAGCGCTCAACTCTTACAGCGCGGGCATCGACTCTTAGACAGATCAATCCATGGTATTAACCCAATAAATTGCAATAAAAGTTGTTTTTTTTTACTTTAACTTGCTCCTTGGGTCATTGAAATCCCCAGAAAAAAAATGTTCTGAAATCGGCCCATGGGAAAGCTACTAATTTGCATAACTTCAAAATGGCCGCCGTGACAATGGAAATGTGTACCATATTTTGTTCATTCTTCGCGTTCTACTACAAAAAGAATGGATTAACAAATATAAAGATAATTCGAAAACACGAAATGAAGTAGGCCCCCTAGTTACCATTTATTGTATCATACAAGATCCAAATAAGTCACCTGGACATCTAAAATATTATAAAGAACGTAGATTCTTACCGTTGCACAATAAGCATGATAAGCGTGATAAGCCATAATTATATCGATCTGTAGCCTGCAAGTTTATGACCTACATTTATATATTATGGGTCAGCTTCATGCCCATTGACACCCAATGGATACCAGTAATGTATACCTCAGAATTATAGGTCAAGTACGAAGATGGATGACCTTGAAAGACTTTTCAAGGTGAAAAATTAAAAATAGGAAATCAATGATTATCACAATAACCGGATCAATTGTTCCAATAACCACCTACTCTTCACGGACAGAAGAAAACTTCTCTTTATGATATGCTGCTCACATTCGTATAGAATAGAATAGAATAGAATAGAATAGAATAGAATAGTATAGAATAGAATAGAATAGAATACTATAGAATAGAATGGAATAGAGTAGAATAGAATAGAATAGAATAGAATAGAATAGAATAGAATAGAATAGAATAAAATAGAATAGAATGGAATGGAATGGAATGGAATGGAATGGAATGGAATAGAATAGAATAGTTTATTAACACATAAGCGTACACACATGACATGCATGACCAACATAAAATAGTATGTGCCAAAATAGACAAATAATCATAGGATTATTGTGTCCTGGAATTAGTTACGCAAAATAAATTACTACAATCAAAGTGAGTGCAAAATAGGTATCGTTTTTATATCTGCACCATCTATATAGACCTAGGTCAAAGATGTGTCCTTGACATTATTTTTCAAGGATATGGAGGCTGACAAATGAACTTTCTCATTGTGATGTAGAGTGTACAAATTACAAAAGTACAAAGATGGATGGCCTTGAAAGACTTTTCAAGGTGAAAAATTAAAAATAGGAAATCAATGATTATCAAAATAACCGGATCAATTGTTCCAATAACCACCTACTCTTCACGGACAGAAGAAAACTTCTCTTTATGATATGCTGCTCCAATTCGTATAGAATAGAATAGAATAGAATAGAATAGAATAGAATAGAAAAGAATAGAATAGAATAGAATGGAATAGAGTAGAATAGAATAGAATAGAATAGAATAGAATAGAATAGAATAGAATAGAATAGAATGGAATGGAATGGAATGGAATAGAATAGTTTATTAACACATAAACGTACACACATGACATGCATGACCAACATAAAATAGTATGTGCCAAAATAGACAAAGAATCATAGGATTATTGTGTCCTGGAATTAGTTACGCAAAATGAATTACTACAATCAAAGTGAGTGCAAAATAGGTATCGTTTTTATATCTGCACCATCTATATAGACCTAGGTCAAAGATGTGTCCTTGACATTATTTTTCAAGGATATAGAGGCTGACAAATGATCTTTCTCATTGTAATGTAGAGTTTACAAATTACAAAAGTACAAAGATGAATGACCTTGAAAGACTTTTCAAAGTGAAAAATTAAAAATAGGAAATCAATGATTATCACAATAACCGGATCAATTGTTCCAATAACCACCTACTCTTCACGGACAGAAGAAACTTCTCTTTATGATATGCTGCTCCAATTCGTATAGAATAGAATATAATAGAATAGAATAGAATAAGAATAGAATAGAATAGAATAGAATAGAATAGAATAGAATAGAATAGAATAACATAGAATAGAATAGAATAGAATAGAATAGAATAGAATAGAATAGAATAGAATAGAATAGAATAGTTTATTAACACATAAACGTACACACATGACATGCATGACCAACATAAAATAGTATGTGCCAAAATAGACAAAGAATCATAGGATTATTGTGTCCTGGAATTGGCTACGCAAAATTAATTACTACAATCAAAGTGAGTGCAAAATAGGTATCGTTTTTATATCTGCACCATCTATATAGACCTAGGTCAAAGATGTGTCCTTGACATTATTTTTCAAGGATATAGAGGCTGACAAATAAACTTTATTATGGTAATGTAGAGTTTACAAATTGTTTATCGCTTTTATATCCATACAGTCAGGAAGTAGGACTTCAAATTTTCACAACACGTGCCCACAAGATTTTGGCTTTTACAAAATTTTGGTATTTACAGTGAGTTAGAGTAGTATCTCTGTAGATCTAAATTTTCACCCACAACTGTATGTGGTGAAGAATGATCAAATTTGTTTAATTCAAGACCAAACAGTTGCGATTTGAACACTAGAGGGATATAAAAATAGGCGTAGAGACTGGTGGTATTGTCATTCGTATGGTTACACAAAATTATTGTTCAGTATTTGTAGGGTTACTATTTGCAAAAAAACGTGAAATAATTAAAAAATACATATTATTCACAGTGCAACGCAGGCCAAAACAGATATATCATCATACCTAATAAATATTTGTATAAAAAATGTTAAATGTCTGTTTTTAAAAATTATGATGCTTGACCAATGAAAGGACACATTTTCTGTTAACTAACTTGTATCCTGTTAATTATAAAGTATAAAGTTATTTTTTTTAAATTTGCACCCACTTGTAGTTGTGTCTCGCTATCGCGACCCACAACTTCAAGTGGCCGAAAATTACTCATATTTGTTTGATCTGAGCACATATATTTGCAATTCTTGATGTTAAGACACACGTTTAATTCCCAATAACAGTGATTTGGTAGACTAATAAAACAGATTAAAACAATAGTCGTGATCAGCAAGGGTTGATATACTTTGTTATGCACCATAGTGAACAATATATCCAATTTGTATTCCTTTGTATATTTAATATTGGAAATATCAATAAGCATGTATCTAGTATCTGAAACCGATTGTATTCGCAGGGTTACCAGGTCCTCAAATCTCTTCTATATTGTAACAGGGCGGGGGTCCTGTTGTAGTGGCTAAAGCTGCCTGTTTGGGAAGTCGGAGATCGCGGGTTTGTCTCCCAATCTGGCCTCCAAGTTTCAAGGAAACAAAATGTTTCTTCTCCTCTTAATCGTGAAGATTCAATATTGTGGAAAGCCCCCGTGACCGGGAAGTAGCGTAGTCGGCCTAAGATTAACAGGGCTCGAATTTCGAATCCTGTGTCTATAGGGCAGTGCCACTGTTCTCATTCATCTCATCATCCTCAGGAGGTTCTCCTGGCCCGGTTTAGCCTATAAGTGCACGAAGTTGGCCTAAGCTTCTATTCATTCCATTTCATTTTCTATATTGAAACACACAATATGATTTCATTTGGCATTGGAACACCTTGCTATACAAATATAATATTTCGAAAAACAATATATGCAAGCAAGCAAAAGCAAGTGCTATTCCGAAACGTTTGTGATATAATCAGATAATAGCGCCATAATGACTGTCTGACATCCCCAGTTGGAAATGCATAATATTATTTGAAAAATTACATATTTGGTTCATTGAAAAATATGAATTTAATTATGGTATAGCGTGGTATATGTATTGGATATTGAACAGTAGCATATGAGAGCGACACATATGTGCTTATATAACATAATCAGCCGTAGATATCGAAGTATTGCGATGATTTTTTATAGGCCACCTAGATAGAGTAATCCCACAAATGACAGCGTAACCCTACAAACAAGGTTGCTATAAGCATTTTGAGTCGACGTGGAGCAACCAGTTTCACCCTTTCCTGCTCATTGTAGCTCTATGTGTCAAATACATCTCACCTGTGAATGCTACTTGTATATTAATGTACATATTTTAGGTGACTATCAGTTTTGTGGAAATATACAAATTATATTCTTGCTGTGATCATCGTTCGCCTTTTTGCTGGAATTCTTTATTTCATCCTTCTTTATTTTTTCATTAATTTGGCTTTCATCGTAATGTTAGTTATCGATACAAATCTTGCATAACTCAACAAATGTTTTAATTAATCTGCTAGTAGCCTCATTCTTACATAGAATATAAATTTGTAACTCTACGAGTAACCTGTTAAAATATGGTAAAAAAGTAGATGAGCAAATGATATGAAATCATTTTTTTTTACTAAATGCTCTATTCATATTTTGATACTGAATTACCCTATTTCGTCGCCTCGGAGCTAAAGGATCCTATCTGACACTCGTCAGAGTGGCAGATAGGATCCTTTAGCTCCAAGGCGACGATTTGCACTCTAAGCCTTCAATATAAATAAATATTATGGTTGATATGACTTTTTTGATTTTTTTTTAAAATTATTTAATTGCAACAACAACAAAATAATTTCGGCTAAAAAATATTATGTGCAGTATCTATTTTTCGCAACTGCATTAAACAGTTCTAAACATTACCACAAATAATTGTTACCATGCACTTGAACTTCTGCACTCTTTGCATCAGAGTTCGAATTAGGTGATGTAATTTACATATTAAGGCTATACATTCGTAGGGTTACTCTTGTGTTCAAAAAAAAAACATGAACTTCATTCGGCAGAATCTGACGTCTGTAGACGGCGGATTCTGAGGTCTAAAGTCTCCGCACTGAAAGAGTGCAATATTTATAACGGCCGTAGACCCATAACATATAGATATTAAAATGAAGCGGAAAGAGATAACTGACACTTTGATGATGACTTCAAATTGAAAAGCCTTTGATCTCCATGGTTTATAGGAGAAGGATTTTAGCATTTTAAGGGTTAATGGTATAAAAGTTAATGTAGCATAATATGAAAACAACAGTGCGCGACGAGCTGCAACCGGTTGATAGGTAGCAGCCAGCGGGGTGATGTGAAATATCACGTATAAGTCAACAAACAACATTTACAATGTGCAACCCTTGTCCTGCTAGGTCTGTACAAATAAACGGCTTCAAGTGAACTTTAATCGGAATGAAATGTCACGAAAAATTATTAAATAGTCTGTGTCTGATGCTCAGATGATTAAATAGTTAATTTTGAGACATATCTAGTTTTCATATTTTTTTCGTCATTTGAAGCTGGAAATTGCGTGAGCAATTCCAGCTTCAAATGACGAAATAAAAATTAAAAACAACTCAGCGGTACAAGGTTTATTATTAACCCTTCCATCGCTAATCACGACAATAGTCGTTTTTAATCTGTTTTAGTAACAGTTATCAGTGTTTAAACATCATGATCTGTAAATGTTCGATCACAAATTAAGCAAATACGGGTAATTTTAACCCACTTGAAGTTGTGGGTCGCGGTAGCGAGACACAACTTCAAGTGGGTGAAAATTTAAATCAAATAACATAGCGCGTAGAGGGTTAGAGATCCTTAACCCTTTAACCGCCAAATTCTTCAATCTGAATTTTCACCCACTTGAAATTGTGTCTCGCTGATGCGATCCACAACTTCAAGTGAGTGAAAATTTATCAGATTTGACAAAATAGAGGTCAACTGTTTTCAAATCTTGCTGATTGATGTGACATTTTATCTTTAACATGTTTAAAAGGTGGTACATAATGTGCTAATAAAAAATGAAAACCCGAATATATGCGACACCGGCGGTTAAAGGGTTAAATAGCCTCTACTCTACCTCCTATGTAGTCACAATGATCCACTCATGTGATGACAATATTGTTGCATTTTCCACCACAGCACACGTAGAACTTGCCGTGTCGTCCTCTCCGAGGCCGCGAATGGGTGTATTTGCTTTACCCGAAAAATCCAACATGGCGGTGACTGAGGGCGATCCCGAAAAATGTCCATAACTTTTTAATGCCTGTGCGACCTCTGAGCTTAGCATGCGGGCATTGAATTGAAATGTTACTTATTATAAAAAACTTTTTTTTGACCTGATCACTCCCCGATGATTTCCGATATGACAGTCCTAAGAAGTGTCCCACGATTTTGTACGCGGTCAATCTGTGGCTGAAACCTGTTACAGCCACAGGGGCTAACGTAGACCTACTTTCAATAGAAAAATCATTCGGTAAAACCTTCACAATAATGACGACTTGGGATTTTATTGGCCATTATCATACTCAATGAAAATCGGGTCATTTTTATCACCTTGAGGTGCAAATTGCGACAGGAATTCATATCCTAAGGTGAACAGAAATAAAAGGAATAAGGCATACCTGTATATTAAAAAAACGTTTAGAAGCATTTTGCCATAGACATATATACACATAGACATCGCTCTTTTAAAAA
Source organism: Flabesymbios commensalis (assembly GCA_964017125.1). Classification (NCBI taxonomy): domain Eukaryota; kingdom Metazoa; phylum Annelida; class Polychaeta; order Terebellida; family Flabelligeridae; genus Flabesymbios; species Flabesymbios commensalis. The sequence continues at coordinate 26,593,490 of OZ024913.1, read as the reverse complement.
ACGAACAATGATAAATTAAGGACTATTTTTTCACGTCGAAAGAATGTCAACTTCAATTGAAATACATTTGAATTGTTTATAAAATTTAGATTGTTTATACAAATTTGTCAACGAATGCGATAGATTAAATGTATGCATAGTCGTATACAGCCGAGCAAAAGAAAATAACAGTAACTGCGTACTTGTCAATGAGGCATTTGCTCTTTGCCTTTCCTTGCATAACAGTGTGGAATAGTTGCCAATTAAAACAAAAAATAAACGGTTCTTATATTCCGCACAAATTAAAGACGCCGCTGACAGCATAAAAATATGCAGTACCATGTAGCAAACTTAATGGCAGTGACTGATTGCTGTCCTATATTTAACATGTAAGTATTTGTGTTATTGCTGTTTATGTACTATGCCTTTGTATTTATTGTATTATTCATATCGTTAGAACATAATAGTGACTAAATAGATTGGTGCGGCATTAGTTAACCCTTTCAACGCGGGGACCGACTTTAAGCGTTAGGATCTGAGTATTTAGCTGTCTCTAGCTAATGTTTTTGCGTAACATTTGCCGACTAAAATAATGATATGCCTGCGCATAAATCTGCAATAATTATCGAAGCTGCATGACGTCAGTGTAACTGTACTTTGTGTCCTTCGCTCCGTCACGGCGCAATCAATTGTCAAATAAATAACTACCCAGAAAACACGACACATTGGCCCAATGTTGTTTCAATGGTGTCGTGGACAGTGGCACAACATTGAAACAACATAACATTGTTTGCTAATCGGCGACGATACGTGTTACTTAACCCTTTCATGCCTGAATTTACCATTGTCATCTTCATCCACCACAAGCCGCGAATTGCTGTCGCAATTCTCGACTTGTAGTGGATGAAGATGATTGGATGTGGTTTAAAAATTGAAGAAAATTGCCATGTATTAGTAAACCAGTCTCATGGGAATTTTCGTTCTAGAACCCTTGGTTGTAGGAAAATCAAGTATGTTTTCAGGGAGCTGAAATGATGCTTTAATGCATCGTGAGGGCTTAAAGGGTTAACCCATTTCCTGCCAATTTATCTTATTTTAATCTTCACCCCCTTGAAGCTAACGTGACCCACAACTTCATGGGGGTAAAAAATACTCACAATAATTATGATGGGCCGTAGGCCGGTTTCCTATTAAATTTATTTTGCCTGAGTTTGTGTCCTATTTGTGGGAAAGAAGGTGCTGTGTCTGGGAAACGTTTGACATTTCTGTACACCAGTCCTTATGAACAATATAACGTTTGAGGTCCCTATGTTAAGTACTTTCGTGTTTAAAAAGTCGTTTGAAAAAATATATTCACGATTATATTCATGGTTAAGAGCTCAAAGTGTTTTAGTTGGAATATTGTTTGCCCAGCGTCGCAGACGGTGGCCCAACATTATTTCACAATTGGGTCATTGTATCGTGTTATCCGGGTAGTGTCACCCGTATGGCAGTCAGAGCAAACATGGGACAATCACCCAATTCTGTTTCAATGTTGGGCCAGTGTCATATACGATTGACCGGAATTGAACCAGCAATGTGCTGCGACGCTGGCCCAACATTTAACCGGTATTGGCTGGGAAGGCCTACATTGTGTGTACGTGGTACATCGTATAGACGTGTACACTGACTTATCAGCGGTGGTGGTGGAAGGAATAGGCCTACACGTTGAAGATATACTTTTCTCCTTGGTTCATTCAATATTTATATCCTGGACATTTAGGATTCTGGCCAATGAGGAAAACCAATAGAGTTATGTTTACAAAATATTAGGCCTCTTTTTTGTCTAAAGCACTCAAACAGGCTAAAGTTCGAAAACGCTTTTTCTAGTTTTTGTTTAATTTGATATCACCAAACGTTTGCAAATCGTGATGTATATAAGCACGCATTTCATCCCCAATATCTGCGATCAGATTAAAATGACAATTTAGCAGCGAAAGGGTTAACGTTTAGAGCCCACTTCTCGTATTTGAATAAAAACACACCCGATATAAACTAATATAATCCATTATAAGGACCTCTTGGGCTATTTTCCAGATTTTACAATTTTTTCAATGATTATTTTTATCAAGTAATTTCCATACATCCTGAGGTGTGAGTGATGACAGTTCACACATCAAGGTACGACTTTGGACCAACATTGGTCCAGTATTGGATCGGTGTGTCGTTTTTGCTGGGATAACACGTCACTGAGAAGCTGAATATTAGATTTCTAAACTAACCCTTCAACCGCCAAGCTATTCAATCTGAATTTTCACCCACTTGAAGTTGTTTCTCGCTGACGCGATCTACAACTTCAAGTGAGTGAAAATTATTCAGATTTGACAATATGGAGGTCAACTGTTTTCAAATATTGCTGATTGATGTCACATTTTACCTTTACCATGCTTAAAAAGTGGTACTTAATGTGCTAATAAAATTAAAAACCCGAATATATGCGGCACCGGTGATTAAAGGGTTATACGTCTGGGTGCACAGAGTGATGCGTTTAGTTATTTGACTTTCCAGGTCAAAGAATGCAAAAATGGTACGATATCATTATTACTTATTAGATAAAACTGTCCAACATGTCATAAATTACGGGAACAGGTCGAGACGACCTCCACGAGGCCTATCAACCATGCAACACTGTGCAAATTGATGGATATTATACAAAAAAATATATAGAACAGTATAATATAAAACCAGTCATAGGCGCTGGCATAGTCATCACGCGAGACAACGTAAAATTTAGCGTAGCTCAAAATAGTTATTTTTTACACGTTATTTTGATAAGACACACAGTACAAGAAAAAAAAATTGTGATATGTACACATATAATAAAGATAACTGACAATTTCTCTGTTATCAATTTCCCGAAACAAAACCAGAGATAATATAGCGACAATGTGTTCTACACATTGAACCAATGTTGGGCCAGCGTTGCTGACGCTGGCCCAACATTGGTTTAATGTATTGAACTCGATCAGATAAGACAAAGGACACAAAACTCTTTGGCATCAAAGAAACAAGTCTGTCCTTGTTATATATTATTTTATGTGTGTCAGGCCTGCTATAATAATTATAATAATTATGATAGACGTTTAGCGTTGTAGACGTTTAGCGTTGATCCAGCGTCGTAGACTGTGAACCATCGTTAAACCGACGTTGATTCAACGTCTTGTGTCAGCTGGGATAGTTTGGGGACGTGCTCTGTGTAACGTTTAATGTCCGTTGATAAATACAGTTATTGTATATCTTTGTGATTCTTTTAGGAGCATTTATCATGATACTCATGTGAAGAGAGGGTATAATTAAGATTCTCATTCGTTTCATCCAACAATAACCCTTACAGTGCGGGGATCGACTTTAGACGTCAGAATCTGACGTCTGTAGACGTCAGATTCTAACGTCTAAAGTCGATCCCCGCACTGTAAGAGTAAAAATATGTATTATGGTCGTAGACCCATAACATAGGTATTCAAATGAATCAGAAAGAGCTAACTAAGACATTTATGATGATTTCTAATTGAAAAAACCCCTTTGGCCTCCAAGGTTTTCATAAAAAAATTCAGCGCTTTAAGTGTTAAATGTACAAGCATCAATCCTTCCACTTCCAAACACGATTATAGTCGCTAATCAATTTAATTAGCGATTTAATGCTTAAATCGCAGTTACTGGGAACAAAATGTGTTTTCAAACATCAAGACTGGCAAATTAAACAAAATTTAATATGATAGCGAGACCCAAGACACAACTTCAAAACTTGAAATTATTTATTCTAGCGTTTCAAGGGTTAACCCTTCCAACCCTCATGATACATAAAATCTTAGATTTGCATCCATCCCAGCGAAAACAAAAAAAATTGTATGACATTTATGCAACGTTGGCCCAACGTCTTCGACGTTGGTTCAACATTGCATGAAATGTTATACAAATGTTTTGTGTTTGCTGTGATGATAACAGTGACTTTATTTCCCACATCCGAGGCATTTGAAACAACGGTGTTCACGAAACTCATTTAACAATATATGTTAAATTTTTTAAAATTTATAAACCACTACAAATCATGTTCATCCACTGCAAGTCTTTCCCAATTCGTGCCTTGCATATTCTAATGACTTCAAAGGTTTAAGAAACTATGTTCGCTATACAAAGCGAAGAAGCGCGTATCCGTAATTTTGTTTATGTTCGCATATATCCCACACTTGAGTAAAATTTTAAATTAATTATCATTCAAAGCTTTGAAGTAAATAGCTGGACTCCCAGTTAGAACGAAGCGTTGAACCAATGTTGGTTTAAGGTTGGTCCAACGTCTGCGGTTTTGGGCCAGCACTAAAACAGCAAGTGATTAATGTAGCGGGAATCTTAACCGTTACAGCACTGAGCTATTCAATTTAAATGTTCAGTAACTTGAAGTTGTGTCTCGCTACCACGATCCACAACTTCAAGTGACTGAAAATTTGTGTGATTCGCTTGATTAAAGTCCCCTTATGTATCAATGTTTCACGATTTAAAGTATATTTTACTTTTAACAACTGGTTAAACAGGTCCTAATAAAGCACAGAAAGTCTACTGTGGTCGACATCAATGTTCTAGGGGTAGTCAGGGAAAGTTAAGCGATTTTTTAACAAAACCTAGAACAAATTCCTTACCAAATTCTTTTTTTACCATTGTATAATATAATGTCTTAGCTAACTTCTGACAATTTGTTTACGCTCAACTGTTATAGGAGGGGTTTTCACAGAGCAAAATGTAAGATGGCCGAAATCGGTATTGAAAAAATCGAAACCAGACATATTTTGTCATGGAATGCTAATTTACCCTGCATTTTATCAGCGGTGGGTAGACAGTTACGTTAAATGTAGTATTATTTATAAAAGTAAATAATATCAACAGGAGAAAAACCAACATGGCCGCCAAAAACAGCAAAACAAGATAGTGATCAGTAAATGTTCACGCTTGACTTTTTGGTTTGAGAAGTGCAACATGCAAATCTTATGTTACCGATATTACATGTTGAATGTGAACAGGTCTGCTTTTTGTAATTAGGAACAACATTTTCTTTTGTCTCTATTAGATGTATGTGTAATAAATATAGTGTATGTGTAGCGCATGTAAAAACGTAATTGGTATAAGTTAGGAGCTTTGTTGAGTGGTAAAATGTCCCAGACAGTCGAATGTACTAATAATATAGATGTTGATCTGGACTGGCAATGTTGGCTCTAGTGCTATGATGATGCTGTTAAGACATGTGTACCCAAAAGCTCGGACAAAAGTTAAGAGAGCTCATCATTGGGATACATTTAGAAAAAGTAAGAAATTAATTACATAAAGTATCCCAGTTCAAGCACAACCAGTTCATTTCTGATTTGCCTGACACTCTAAATGACTTCTTCAGTGGCTGAGATCACTTTTAAAGTGCCTGTGATCACGTCTTCAATGATTGAGATCACTTTCATAGTGACCGAGATCACTTTTTAAGTGGCTGACATCAGTGTGTTAGTGGCCAAGATCACCTTTGTAGTGGCTAAGATAATTTTCTAGGGGGATGTGATCACTTCTTCAGTGGCTAAGATCACTTATATAGTGGTTAAGACAACTTTTAAAGTGGCTGTGATCATTTCTTCAGTGGTAAATATCATTTTTGTACCGAGATAATTTTTTTGTTGGCTGACATCAGTTTCTTAGTGACCAAGAGCACCTTTGTGGAGGCTGAGATACTTATTAAAGAGGCTGTGATTACTACTTCAGTGGTGAAGATCATTTATGTAGTGGGTGAGATAACTTTTAAAGTGGCGGTGATGACTTCTTCAGTGTACAAGATCAGTTCGTTTGTGGCCAAGGTCACCTTTGTAGTGGCTCAGATAACTTTTAAAGTAGCTTCTGTGGCTGACATCAGTTTGTTTGTGGCCAAGATCACCTTTGTAGTGGCTGAGATAATTATTAAGAAGCATGTGATCACTTCTTCAGTGGCTAAGATCACTATGTAGTGGCTAAGGTAACTTTCAAAGTGGTTGTGGTCACTTCGTCAGTGGCCAAGATCACTTTTGTAGTGGATGAAACAACGTTTAAAGTGGCTGTGATCATTTTTTCAGTGGCCATGAACATTTTTGTACTTGCTGCGATAACTTTTAAAGTGGCTGTGTCATCTTCGGTGGCCAAGATCTTTTTGAAGTGGCTGAAATCACTTTTAAAGTGGTTTTAATGGCTAACATCAATTTGTTAGTGGCCAAGATCATCTTTGTAGTGTCTGAGATAATTATTAAGGAGGATGTGATCACTTCCCAAATGATAAGTTAATTATCTGTGATATTGACCGAGCTATAACTCGTTATAGATTTTTCGGTAATGGCGGCACACATTTGCATAAAAAGGCTCGTGGGACATTTTTTCAGCTTTTGAAAAAAGCTAATCGTTTGCTACGGTTTTTTACAAGCTAGATACACCAATTAGAAGTATATTTATGAGGGTGCACTGTAACCCTACTTTTCGACTAGACTAATAAGCTTATCAAAGCCACATCTAAACGTTATAAAAATAATTGCAAATAATAGCAAAAATAATGTGAAACATAAAAAATTTAAAAAACACAAAAAAGAAAGTGAAATAAAATTTAATTTGACACATAGACTACAGAGAGGCACAAAAAATGTTCCATCAATGAAACATTTGGCGGCCATTTTGTTTTTTTGATTTCGCTTATTTATTGTAAAACAACTTCCAACCCTTTAATCAGCACATTTGTAAGCAAATTGATGATTAATTATCACTCCCTATGTTATTTCTGTGGGATAGTCGGCCATTTCTCGTATCGTTTGGAGCCCATTTCTCGTATTTAAATACAACACACCCAATACAAACTAATATAATCTATATAAGGAGCTTTTGGGCTATTTTTCAGATTCTGCAATTTTTTCAATGATTGTTTTTATCAAGTAATTTCTATACATCCTGAGGTGTGAGTGATGACAGCTCACACATCAAGGTACGACGTTGGACCAACATTGGTCCAACATTGGATCGGTGTGTCGTTTTTGCTGGGATAACACGTCACTGAGAAGCTGAATATTAGACTTCTAAAACAGCCCTTCAACCGCCAAGTTATTCAATCTGAATTTTCATCCACTTGAAGTTGTGTCTCGCTGACGCGATCCACAACTTCAAGTGAGTGAAAATTATTCAGATTTGACAATATGGCGGCCAACTGTTTTCAAATATTGCTGATTGATGTCACATTTTACCTTTATCATACTTAAAAGGTGGTACTTAATGTGCTAATAAAATTGAAAACCCGAATATATGCGGCACCGGTGGTTAAAGGGTTATACGTTTGGGGCACAGAGTGATGCGTTTAGTTATTTAACTTTCCAGGTTAAAGAATGCAAAGATGGTACGATATCATTATTACTCATTATATAAAACTGTCCAACATGTCATAAATTACGGGAACAGGTCGAGACGACCTCCACGAGGCCTATCAACCATGCAACACTGTGCAAGTTGATGGATATTATACAAAAAAATATATAGAACAGTATAATATAAAACCAGTCATAGGCGCTGGCATAGTCATCACGTGAGACAACGTAAAATTTAGCGTAGCTCAAATTAGTTATTTTTTACACGTTATTTTGATAAGACACACAGTACAGGAAAAAAAAAAGTGATATGTACACATATATTAAAGATAATCGACAATTTCTCTGTTATCAATTTCCCGAAACAAAACCAGAGATAATATAGCGACAATGTGTTCTACACATTAAACCAATGTTGGGCCAGCGTTGCTGACGCTGGCCCAGCATTGGTTTAATGTATTGAACTCGCTTAGATAAGACAAAGGACACAAAACTCTTTGGCATCAAAGAAACAAGTCTGTCCTTGCTATATATTATTTTATGTGTGTCAGGCATGTTATAATAATTATGATAATTATGGTAGACGCTTAGCGTTGTAGACGTTTAGCGTTGGTCCAACGTCGTAGACAGTGAACCAGCGTTAAACCAACGTTGATCCAACGTCTTTTGTCTGCTGGGATAGTTTGGGGACGTGCTCTGTGTAACGTTTGATGTCCGTTGATAAATACAGTTATTGTATATCTTTGTGATTCTTTTAGGAGCATTTATCATGATACTCATGTCAAGAGAGGGTATAATTAAGATTCTCATTCGTTTCATCCAACACTAACCCTTACAGTGCGGGGATCGACTTTAGACGTCAGAATCTGACGTCTGTCTAACTAAGACATTTATGATGATTTCAAATTAAAAAAAACCCCTTTGGCCTCCAAGGTTTTCATAAAAAAATTCAGCGCTTTAAGGGTTAAATGTACAAGCATCAATCCTTCCACTTCCAAACACGATTAGAGTCGCCAATCAATTTAATTAGCGATTTAATGCTTAAATCGCAGTTACTGGGAACAAACATCAAACATCAAGACTGGCAAATTAAACAAAATTTATTATGATAGCGAGACCCAAGACACAACTTCAAAACTTGAAATTATTTATTCTAGCGTTTCAAGGGTTAACCCTTCCAACCCTCATGATACATAAAATCTTATATTTGCATCCATCCCAGCGAAAACAAAAAAAATTGTATAACATTTATGCAACGTTGGCCCAACGTCTTCGACGTTGGTTCAACATTGCGTGAAATGTTATACAAATGTTTTGTGTTTGCTGTGATGATAACAGTGACTTTATTTCCCACATCCAAGACATTTGAAACGACGGTGTTCACGAAACTCATCTAACAATATATGTTAAATTTCTTCAATTTATAAACCACTACAAATCATGTTCATCCACTGCAAGTCTTTCCCAATTCGTGCCTTGCATATTCTAATGACTTCAAAGGTTAAAGAAACTATGTTCGCTATACAAAGCGAAGAAGTGCGTATCCGTGATTTTGTTTATGTTCGCATATATCCCACACTTAAGTAAAATTTTAAAATAATTATCATTCAAAGCTTTGAAGTAAATAGCTGGACTCCCAGTTAGAACGAAGCGTTGAACCAATGTTGGTTTAATGTTGGTCGAACGTCTGCGGTTTTGGGCCAGCACTAAAACAGCAAGTGATTAAAGTAGCGGGAATCTTAACCGTTACAGCACTGAGCTATTCAATTTAAATGTTCAGTAAATTGAAGTTGTGTGTCGCTACCGCGATCCACAACTTCAAGTGACTGAACATTTGTGTGATTCGCGAGATTAAAGTCCCCTTATGTATCAATGTTTCACGATTTAAAACATATTTTACTTTTAACAACTGGTTATACAGGTGCTAATAAAGCACAGAAAGTCTACTGTGGTCGACATCAGTGTTCTAGGGGTAGTCAGGGAAAGTTAAGCGATTTTTTAACAAAACCTAGAACAAATTCCTTACCAAATTCTTTTTTTACCATTGTATAGTATAAGGTCTTAGCTAACTTCTGACAATTTGTTTACGCTCAACTATCATAGGAGGGTTTTTTACAGAGCAAAATGTAAGATGGTCGAAATCGGTAATGAAAAAATCGAAACCAGACATATTTTGTCATGGAATGCTAATTTACCCTACATTTTATCAGCGGTGGGTAGACAGTTATGTTAAATGTAGTATTATTTATAAAAGTAAATAATATCAACAGGAGAAAAACCAACATGGCCGCCAAAAACAGCAAAACAAGATAGTGATCAGTAGATGTTCACACTTGACTTTTTGGTTTGAGAAGTGAAACATGCAAATCTTATGTTACCGATATTACATGTTAAATGTGAACAGGTCTGCTTTTTGTAATTAGGAACAATATTTTCTTTTGTCTTTATTAGATGTATGTGTAATGAATATAGTGTATGTGTAGTGCATGTAAAAACGTAGATTGGAATAAGTTAGGAGCTTTGTTGAGTGGTAGAATGCTCCAGACAGTCAAAAGTACTAATAATATAGATGTTGATCTGGACTGGGAAAGTTGGCTCTAGTGCTATGATGATGCTGTTAAAACATGTGTACCCAAAAGCTCGGACAAAAGTTAAGAGAGCTCATCATTGGAATACATTTAGAAAAAGTAAGAAATTAATTACATAAAGTATTGCAGTTCAAGCACAACCAGTTCATTGCTGATTTGCCTGACACACTAAAGGAAAACCCTAAACGATTCTGGTCTTAAAAAAAATACGTAGAAAAAATTGTCATGAAGGTCTAAGCGCCACCAATCCCAATGATAATTATGTTCAATACATATTTTGAATTAGCTTCTAATAACAACACTGGAGAGTCAATAGCTTTTGTAGTGGCTGAGATAACTTTTAAAATGGCTGTGATGACTTCCTCAATGGCCGAGAGCAGTTTTTGTCGCCAATATCACCTTTGTGGTGGCTGATATAGCTTTTGAAGTGGCCTTGATGACTTCTTCAGTGGCTGAGATCACTTTTAAAGTGCCTGTGATCACGTCTTCAATGATTAAGATCACTTTTATAGTGACCGAGATCACTTTTTAAGTGGCTGACATCAGTGTGTTAGTGGCCAAGATCACCTTTGTAGTGGTTAAGATATTTTTCAAGGGGGATGTGATCACTTCTTCAGTGGCTAAGATCACTTATATAGTGGTTAAGACAACTTTTAAAGTGGCTGTGATCACTTCTTCAGTGGTAAATATCATTTTTGTAGTGACCGAGATAATTTTTTTGTTGGCTGACATCAGTTTCTTAGTGACCAGGAGCACCTTTGTGGAGGCTGAGATACTTATTAAAGAGGCTGTGATTACTACTTCAGTGGTGAAGATCATTTATGTAGTGGGTGAGATAACTTTTAAAGTGGCGGTGATGACTTCTTCAGTATACAAGATCAGTTCGTTTGTGGCCAAGGTCACCTTTGTAGTGGCTCAGATAACTTTTAAAGTAGCTTCTGTGGCTGACATCAGTTTGTTTGTGGCCAAGATCACCTTTGTAGTGGCTGAGATAATTATTAGGAAGCATGTGATCACTTCTTCAGTGGCTAAGATCACTATGTAGTGGCTAAGGTAACTTTCAAAGTGGTTGTGGTCACTTCGTCAGTGGCCAAGATCACTTTTGTAGTGGATGAAACAACGTTTAAAGTGGCTGTGATCATCTTTTCAGTGGCCATGAACATTTTTCTATTTGCTGCGATAACTTTTAAAGTGGCTGTGTCTTCTTCGGTGGCCAAGATCTTTTTGAAGTGGCTGAAATCACTTTTAAAGTGGTTTCAGTGGCTAACATCAATTTGTTAGTGGCCAAGATCATCTTTGTAGTGTCTGAGAAAATTATTAAGGAGGATGTGATCACTTCTTAAATGATAAGTCAATTATCTGTGATATTGGCCGAGCTATAACTCGTTATAGATTTTTCTGTAATGGCGGCACACATTTGCATTAAATGGCACGTGGGACATTTTTTCAGCTTTTGAAAAAAAGCTAATCGTTTTCTACGAGTTTTTTTACAAGCTAGATACACCAATTAGAAGTATATTTATGAGGGTGCACTGTAACCCTACATTTCGACTAGACTAATAAGCTTATCAAAGCCACATCTAAACGTTATAAAAATAATTGCAAATAATAGCAAATATAATGTGAAACATAAAAAATTAAAAAAACACAAAAAAGAAAGTGAAATAAAATTTAATTTGACACATAGACTACAGAGAGGCACAAAAAATGTTCCATCAATGAAACATTTGGCGGCCATTTTGTTTTTTTGATTTCGCTTATTTTTTGTAAAACAACTTCCAACCCTTTAATCAGCACATTTTAAAGCAAATTGATGATTAATTATCACTCCCTATGTTATTTCTGTGGGATAGTCGGCCATTTTGGATTTTACCCTCCTGAAATCCTCCTATGAGATATCCAGAGTAAACAAATTGTGTGTGGCTAGTCCAGACCTTATGCAAGACCGTTGTACAAAAATATTTTGGTAAGGAATTTGTTTTGGGGTTTTTGCTAATTTTCCCTGACTAGGGTGAATAAAAGTCAAGAGATGATACATGCCGCTAAACGATGGCATGACTGACTGATCCAATGCTGGCTTAATATTGGTACGCCATTACAGACATTGGCCCAACTTTAAAACACCATGTTCCAAGCACGAGACGCTTTTCTACTGTTGATCCACCTTCTGCGACTCTGGCCCAGCATTAAAACAACTCCTGTAGAAGTGCAGTGCTGCCACAGGGCGGTGAACAATGATATGCATGGCTGACCCTACAACCGTCATTACTAATGTAGTTTCCACGGTGCATGTAGACAAAGCAGTATCTCAACCGTCTAAAAGTATGTGATACAAAATGAAAATAATTATCAAACATTTTCAATGCGCGCGAAGCGCTCTTAAATGTAGCAACAATTAAAAATATGAAAATGATGTTCAAATCAGACTAGGAATGTGATATCGCAATATAATGAGTGGAACGCAATACAAAAAAGTTTTTAAATCTCTTTAACCAGGGGCCGTATTCTCGTGACAATTTACGGAGTTCCGCATCGTAGATTTTTGGAATTTCCTCAAATATTTCCGCATCTTTGGTTTTTTTCCGTAAGTGGTATTCTCGTTAATTTTACGATGCGTAACTCATCTAAGTTTTAGGTAAAAGTTACGGAAAGAATTTGGGTGACCTAAATTCTAGGAAAAAATGGCGTGTTTTGCATAAAAATTAGGATGCGGAACTCCGCAACTACAGTTTTCCGCAAATAGTTTGAGAATAGCGATTTACGGAGCTCCGCAGTTACGGAGTTCCGCATTTTAAAGTTGCGGAAAAATCCTAAAGTTAGGTGATCTTCACGAGAATACGGCCCGATAAATGAAAAAACGTAATATGATCGAGTCGCCAGCGTACTGGAAACCCATAATTGCTAACACACAGATACATGAACATACTTGGCTAAAATTTAATGAACACAGCAGAAAAAAAAATATCACTACAAACAGCACCAACCATATTTTAGGATGTATATTCAACCACTTCGACGCGGGGTCCGTCCATAGACGTCAGATTCTGACATCCAAAGTTGATCCCAGTACTAAAAGAGTAAAATATTTATAATTGCCGTAGACCTACAATGAAGCAGAAAGAGCTAACCAAGATATTTAGGATGATTTCAAATTAACGCTTTGGTCTCCATTTTACAATTTTTTTCCAGCATTGTAATGATTATTCGCGCAGGTTCATGACATTTAGTACCAGCAAATCATGTTGAATGACATTATTTCCCAGGATATATTCATAAGCGATATAATCTACAATTAATGAATGAATCAATAAAAGAATCAATGAAAGAATCAATGAATAAATCATGAATCAATGAATCAATGAATCAATATTAATCAATCGATTAATGAATGAATGAATGAATGAATGAATGAATGAATGAATGAATGAATGAATCAATCAATCAATCAATCAATCAATCAATCAATCAATCAGTCAGTCAATCAGTCAATTAGTCAATTAGTCAATCAGTCAATCAATCAATCAATCAATCAATCAATCAATCAATCAATCAATCAATCAATCAATCAATCAATCAATCAATCAATCAATCAATCAATCAATCAATCAATCAATCAATCAATCAATCAATCAATCAATCAATCAATCAATCAATCAATCAATCAATCAATCAATCAATCAATCAGTCAGTCAGTCAGTCAATCAGTCAATCAGTCAATTAGTCAATCAGTCAATCAGTCAATCAGTCAATCAATCAATCAATCAATCAATCAATCAATCAATCAATCAATCAATTAATCAATTAATCAATCAATCAATCAATCAATCAATCAATCAATCAATCAATCAATCAATCAATCAATCAATCAATCAATCAATCAATCAATCAATCAATCAATCAATCAATCAATCAATCAATCAATCAATCAATCAATCAATCAATCAATCAATCAATCAACCAATCAATCAATCAATCAATCAATCAATCAATCAATCAATCAATCAATTAATCAATTAATCAATCAATCAGTCAGTCAGTCAGTCAGTCAGTTAGTCAGTCAATCAATCAGTCAATAGTCAATTAGTCAATTAGTCAATCAGTCAATCAGTCAATCAGTCAAACAATCAGTCAAACAACCAGTCAAACAATCAGTCAAACAATCAGTCAAACAATCAGTCAAACAATCAGTCAAACAATCAGTCAAACAATACAATCAGTCAAACAATCAGCCAAACAATCAGTCAATCAATCAGTCAATCAATAAAGCTGTGCACCGAAAAAAAATTCCGTGCACAACAAAAAATGTGCATTTAGTGAGTCCCGGACAGATGCATGTCATTTCGAAAAATTGTTGCTTAAAAAAATAGTTTCTTCTCGATGAGGAGACGACAGACTTAAATGCATAGCTATTTCGACGAAAATCAATGAATCAATGAATCAATCAATGAATCAATCAATAACAAGAGAAATTAATTATCGCTTGTTTTACGGGTCACTTAAAAAAAACAGTAAATGACCGAAAGAAATCAGCGCCGAGAAACCCGCTTTGGACTATGCCCCAGAATGATTCTACATTTTTATTCAGACTGGTTTACGGCCGGCCCTGTCATCACGTGGGTTGTGTGACTTAGGCCTATCTGTTGCAAGTCAGACATTTCAGATATTTTGTGTTGCCTTCACCGTGAAGTAATAATGATAGATAAACAACACCGCAAGCTGGCGACGTTGGCGCAGCGTTGGTTTAACGTCTGCGGCACATTCTATAGGCGCCGCAGACGTTAGGCCAACGCTGCGCCAAATGTGACCAATATGCTGCACCCTATTCATTAACTGGAAGGTGATCTTATTACAAGATGACCCACCCTAACAAAATATTTTAATAGCGTGATAATAGAAGAAGTGCCAAACAGATGCTTGGGTTTTTCTGAAATCACTTTTCTTTCCAGTATGTGATTTACGGTATTAACCCACACAACGCTGAATCTGACATCTATAGACGTCAAATTCTGACGTCTAAAGACGTCACCCGCGCTGAAATGATTAATGAAAACCTAAAATAAATCTTCTTTTCGTATTGCAGGGTCAAGTTCCCAATCCTCTCAGCAATGCATAGGGGAGGGGGGTGCTGCTTGCAATACTATAATTTTCAAACAGAACATAAGGTTAAAAAAAATGTCAACTTTCTCTCATATAAATACGACACATCCCATTAATTGGTTATCCTCTAAGCATCCACCAAAACAGTTTTTGAGATTAAAGGTTCACTGTCCTCGAGTTTACAAAGTGACCTTTTTGATCGTCTGCGACACTGGCCCAACATTTAGATTACATTGGGTCAATGCCTCGTCTCTGCTGGGCTGTGCGGGGTCTGGAATTACAGAATATCAACCCTTAACCCTTTAAGCCCTCACGATGCATTAAAGCATTATTTTACATCTCTGAAAACACAATTGATGTCCCTACAACTATAGGGTTTTAAAAGGAAAATTTTCATGAAACTTGTTTACCAATACATGGCAATTGTCTTTATATTAATCTTTCACCCACATCAACTTCGTCCACTACAAGTCGAGAATTGCGACAGCAATTCGCGATGAAGATGACAATGGTAAATTGAGGCTTGAAAGGGTTAAATTAAACAAATATGGCAAATTTTCACCCACTGGAAGCTGTGTGGTTTTAATTATATCATCGTCCATTTATTTGTATTTCGTTATATATAGCATCAAGTATAGACCAAGAAGGTTACAGTCTGAAGGACTAACATTCATACTTATTCGTGGGTTATTATAAAAAATATTGTATAAGACTATAATGAGAACAGCATAACTGTCTGAGATACACATGGTAATATTGTTAAGTGAATAGTTTGAAATAAAAAATACTTAATATGTAACACCGCATTTCACGAGCAATGTCAAGCCTTGCTGTTGTTCACAAGTATTAGCGTGAAGACACATGCATAATAACTTGGCCCCCTTGATAACAGGCTCTCGTTAGCATCAACAGATTAAAGAACAGTATTTACAGCTTGCTCAGGTGCCTGATGCGACCTTTTAATTAACACGATATGATGTGATTTTGATCAGTTATTCCCACGCAATTGGACATTACGACTCGGCTTTGATTGGCTTATATGTTTACTCCACCTGCCCCACGTGTATCACTGCCACCGACATATGCCAACGTGCAAGGACAAACAGCGGTAACTGCTTACTTGGAAAGTAAGCAGTTACCCACCACTGTTTGTTTTTACAGGGCGGTTCGGCGAGGCGTGTTGAGAACGAGGTATTATTCACGGGATGAAAAACTCGATATGCTTTATAGTCCAGTCATTTTTTGGGCATTTTTTCGGATAACCTCAAAATAATTGCAACAGAAGGTTTTTCACTGCAAAACGTCTCATTACTATCCCTAGAATGACATATCAAAACTTTACTCTGATAGAGGAATGGGAAATATATTTTTCTGAGGTACAAAGAAAGGTGTCGTTTTCCGTATTTTCTAGTGTTATTTTACATTTACCGCAAATTAACTAGTGGTCATTGAAGACACAAGTTTGGTAACTAAGCCTATTTTTTCGCCTCTTCATAATAATCACACCATGACAGATACATTTAAGATATATATATAAGAACAAATGAGAAAAAGGTTCTAAATTTTAAATAAAATTTGGTGTAATACTAACTTATTTTATAGGAATTTTCTTTGATATAAAAACCTAAAATCAGGCCTACGTACAGATCATTTTCAACTCCATACAAAATACAACATTTTTTTAACGGGATATATCTAGTTGAGGTCTGTAGTGTTTGTAAATAACACCCCAATACGGAAAGAGGAACTTCGTTATCTGGCGGTTTTTAAAATGGTCGTGTTTTATACGCAAAACAGTTTTTCAACATTTGATGTAATCTGTATTTTTTCCAGATGTTTTGAATAAATAAAATAACTTGTGACAAAACTTTTCAAATAATCATTTTTTTAAAATTGAGATCAATATTTTTTCGCAGTTATTAAAAAATAAAAACACAATTTATACTTCTTCAGATTCTTTATAGGAGTCGTCATCTCTCTTTAGAGGAGAAGCCGAATACAAACTTTACATGCTCCACATGCTTATGAACATTGTAGTCCATGTTTCTTACATGTGCACCTGCCAGTACTGCAACCGGCTTTGCAATTGCACTTGATTATCTCCATTAATTTCATGCAGGTGACAGAGAAGTCTGGATGGGTGGCTTTTCTCTTCCTTAATCTTTCAGCCCCATTCTGAAGGCACAAGTCTGCTTGCACAGCCTTTCAAGTCTTGAGGCTGAACATGTACAGTCTGACAGAGCTCTTACTTGTTTACAAAATCGCATATAGCGGAGTGCATCAAGAGCTTCATTTGGCTTTCAATTATAGAGAGAAACAAAAAAAAACAATCCCCCTGGCCACTCCAATACTGTTGCTCCTGTTGTTAACAGCATCATTGCCCCTGCATACTGTTGTTCACGTTGTCAAAGTCCCTGGCTTCTCAAGCACTGTTCCTCTTTCTGTTACCAGCCTCACTCTTGTCCTCCAATACTGTTTATCTTGTTGTTAACAGCCTCCCTGGCCCATCCAATTATGTTGCTCCTGTTGTTAACAGCTTTTCTGGCACCTCCAGCCCTGTTGCTCCTGTTGTTAACAGCCTCCCTGGCACCTCCAATACTGTTGCTCCTGTTGCTAACAGCCTCTCTGCCCCCAGTCCTGTTGGTAACAGCCTCATTGGACCCTGAAATAGTGTTGTTCCTGTTGTCAAAGTCACTCGCCCCTCCAGCACAGATCCTTATGTTGTGAACAACCTCCCTGAGCCCTCCAGCACTATTGCTCATGTTGTTAACAACCTTTCTGGTCCCTCCAGCACTGTTGCCCCTGTTGTTAAAAGCCTATCTGGCCCCTCCAGCATTGTTTTTCCTACTTGTAAATGCCTCTCTGGCCCCCTCCAACACTGTTGTTCATGTTGTTAACAGCCTCACTGGCCCCTCCAGGACTGTTTCTCTTGTCCTCCACTATTGTTTATGCTGTTGTTAACAACTTCGCTGGCTTATCCAATTGTGTTGCTCTTGCTGTTAACAGCTTATCTGGTCCCTCCAATACTGTTTCTCCTGTTATTATAAGCCTCTCTGCCCCCCAGCCATGTAGCTCGTGTTGTTAACAGCTTCTCTGGCTCCTCCAATAATGTTGCTAAACAGCCTCTCCCCCCCCTCAGCCCTGTGGCTCTCATTGTTAGCCGCCTCCCTGGCTCCTCCAATACTGTTGATCCTGTTGTTAACAGCCTCTATGGCCCCTCCAGCACCTATTATCCTGTTGTTAACAGTCCCCCTGACCCTCCAGCACCGTTGCTCCTGCTGTTAGCAGCCTTCATAGCCCTCTCTTATGCTGTTGCTCCTGTTGTTAACAGCTCTCTGGCCCCTCGAATGCTGTTGCCCCTGTTGTTAACAGCCTCCATGACCCCTCCAATACTGTTGCTCCTGTTGTTACCAGCCTATCTGGCCCCTCCAGCCCTGTTTTTGATGTTGTTAACCTGTCCCTGTCCCCAGTACTGTTGCTCCTGTTTTCAACAGCCTCCCTTGCCCCAACCGCACTGTTTCTTCTGTTGCTAACACCTTCCCTGGCCCCTCCAATACTGTTGCTCCTGTTTTTAACAGCCTCCCTGGTCCCTCAAATGTTGTTTCTCCTGTTGTCAGCAGCCTCTCTGGCCCCTCCCCTGTTTTTTCTGTTGGTAACAGTCTCCCTGTCCCCAGCACTGTTGCGCCTGTTTTTAACAGCCTCCCTTGCCCCAACCGCACTGTATCTCCTATTGCTAATACCTTCCCTGGCCCGTCCAATACTGTTGCTCCTCTTGTTGACAGCTCCCTGGTCCCTCCAATGTTGTTGCCCCCTGTTTTTAACAGCTACTTAGTCCCCTCTCGCACTGCTACTCAATGTTGTTAACAACCTCTCTGGTCTCTTCAACACTGTCAGGCATACCAAGCATGGTGTTTGTCGGAACAGTTAAAAATAATACATCAAAATGGTTTTTATGTCTCTACTTTGTTTTCGATTTGAGAATAATATGTATGCTAAAATTAGCATATGTGGTAGAATATTGCTGGGCAAAAATTTTATTTTCCTAATTTGATCATTTATCATAAGTTAGCATATATTTCTAAGCAAAAGAGATGATATGTAAAATTGTCTAAATATATCTGAATACTTAACTAGACCTTGCAATCAAAAGTTTATTAAAAAAATGGCTAAGAATTCACTGAAAAATCGGCTAAATTATGATCATTTACCACGGTAAATCCGATCATAAGCCTGCAGTAAAATTAAGTATTTCGACACATAAACCTGTGAAAATACATAAAAACATTCAGAAAAAAATGTAATCATGGTTAAATAATAAATATTTAGCTAAAAAAACTCTTATAACCCCCTTCGATTCATCAAAAACAATGTGCCAAGGTGGATTCGTGTTGCCAGGTAGATTATCCAAATCAATAATAAAATAAATTTTGGCATCAAAATCCGACTATTTGGGGGACTATAGTATCCGGACATTTACTTTGATCGCTATGGGCGCCCATCTTGGATTTTACGTGACCTATATCTCGAATAATCTTGATTGTTTTTCTTAAATAGTTAATACCTTATTCAGTGTGCGGAAATACCTAATTGAAAGCCACCACGAGATCTGATTTTGGAATTATCATTGTTATAATTTTGTCTTATTAAATTGAAAAGGTATACACGTAGGCGTACCTTTAAGTTTTTATATCGGAGAAAATATTTTTCAAATAAGTTAGTATTACACCAAAGGTTCAGTATAATTGAAAACATTTTTCTCATTTTTCTAATTTATATCTCTTAAATGTATCTGGTATGGTGTGATTATTCCATTATGAAGAGGAAAGTGATGGTCTTAGTTACAAAAATTGTGTCTTCAATGACCACTAGTTGATTTGCGTAATGTAAAATGACACCAGAAAATACGAAAAACGACACCTTTCTTTGTACCTCAGAAAAATATATTTCCCATTCCTCTATCGGAGTAAAGTTTTGATATGTCATTCTAGGGATACTAATGAGACGTTTTGCAGTGAAAAACCTTCTGTTGCAATTATTTTGAGGTATATTGATAAAATGACTGGACTATTATAATATTAACATTTTGTACGCGGGAAGCTTGTTATTTTCTTCTATATTAACACCTATCATGCTGATCAAGACTATTGTCGTTTTTAATCTGTCTTTATTAGTCGACCAAATCACTGTTATCGGGAATGAAATGTGTCTAAATATAAAGATTTGCAAACATTTGTGCTCAAATTATACAAATATGAGTAATTTTCACTAACTTGAAGTTGTGGTTCGCGTTAGCAAGACACGACTTCAAGTGGGTGAAAAATTAAATAAATTAACTTAGCATGAAAATTTAAATGAATTAACTTATCTGGATAAGGGTTGATGAGGATGAAACAAATGTCCTCTCTGAGAGAAGGGAACGCACATATTTTTTTCAACTGAAATTGGCTGAGTTGACAAATGACTGACAAAGTGTTTTCACATTACAGTGTTTTAACATTACATTCTCGTTTTATTATCCAAGTCAAGTCAAGCACAATTTCAGTATTTACTATACACTGCCCATATGACAGCTAAATCACATTCAACACAAGTAAGACATGACACCCTTATTAAAATAACAACAGAATGGTGAGAGCTAGTGGTTGTCTAATTATATCACGTCTCAGATTGTGAGATGCAAAATCTCGTTGTATTAACCATATAGAGACCAAAAGGTTTTCAATTTGAAATCATCATGAATGTCTCAGTTTGCTCTTTCTGATTCACTTGAATACCTATGTTATGGATCTACGGCCATTATAAATATGTTTACCGATATAACAGTGCGGGGATCAACTTTCGACGTCAGAATCTGCGTCTACAGAAGTGAGATTCTGACCTCTAATGTCGATTCTGGTGCTGCAAGTGTTAAGAAAAAACAGCATCCCTATTTTATTTTCGAAAATAATTTCGACAATCAAGCTGGCAGTCATATGTAAAATCAAACGGTTGATACAGCTCACCCCGCTAAATTATAAATTTTGCACCACTTGAAGTCGTGTCTCGCTACCCCGAACCATGGGCGGGGGCCCTAGGGTAGTGGTTAGCACCGCTGCCTTTCACGCCGTTCGGGGTTCGGTTTCCGGTCTCGGCGGTTTGAAAGAAACAAAAATGTTTCTTCCCCATCCACGTGTGAAAGTCAGTATTGTGGGGAGCCTCCGTGACCGAGAGGTAGCGTGCTCGGCCTCAGACCGCCAGGGCTCGAATTTCGAATCCTGTGTCTGGAGGACAGTGCCATCTCAATCATCTCACCATCCTCAGGAGGTTCTCCTGGCCCAGTTTAGCCTATATGTGCACAAAGGTGGCCTAAAGCCCGATTCATTTCATTACCCCGAACCACAACATCAAGGGGGGTCAAAATTACTTTTAATTTAATTTCATTTGCAAATCTTGATGTTTAGACACTCATTTTGTTCTCAATAACTATGGTTTCACCGGCTGATAAAGCAAATTAAAAACGACAATTGTCTTGATTAGCGGTAAAAGCTATAACCCTTTAACCGCCAAATTATTCAATCTGAATTTTCACCCACTTGAAGTTGTGTCTCGCTGACGCGATCCACATCTTCAAGTGGGTGAAAATTATTCAGATTTGACAAAATGGAGGTCAACTGTTTTCAAATCTTGCTGATTGATGTCACATGTTATCTTTAACATGTTTAAAAGGTGGTACTTAATGTGCTTATAAAAAATGAAAACCCGAATATATGCGGCACCGGCGATTAAAGGGTTAACAAAGACAGATTATTATTAATGTATTTCACGCCAGGAGTTGCGTCACCAATTCCAGCTTCAAATATATCAAAGAGAAATGCAGCAATTAAAACGAAAAAAAACAAGACTAAATGTAACTTATAACCCTTTCAGGTGTCTTTATGGAAATAAACATCTGCCCAAATAAATTATTTGATTAACTGAGCGTAGTCTGTTATCTTAATCCTTACAGTGCGGGGATAGACTTTAGTTGTCAGAATCTGACGTCTATAGACGTCGGATTTTGACGTCTAAAGTCGATTTCGTGGTCCTACAACACAGGGTCCATATTCTCGTACAAGTTACGATAAATCGTAGGCTTCTGATTGGTCGAGATGGCCATCTCGACCAATCACCACCCGTGAGAAACTTGGATTCACCAGCGCCGCAGACGATTGCAATCTCGTGAGATATACAACACGACCATCTATAACTGAGCGAGAGTCACGTGTAAATTAGTCATTCGCGAAAGAGACGTGTCGTTTGTAACAGCATGCGGTATTCGCGGCACAACGCCGGCTCAATGCTCGCCCAACGTCGTCGACGTTGGGCGAGCGTCGAGCCGGCGTTGTGCCGCCGTTTTGCGCAGATCGGTCCCATCCAACCCCGAGTAAATCATGGTCCACCTTGGTTTTAGAAATGTCAAAAACCCTGATGATTTGCTTCTTCGCCAAGACGTAAATGCAATGAAATGAATGAGGCGTTACCAGGTCTTCTTCGCCAGGTGACCCCGCGCGACCCGTGTGGAGACGCGAGGTTCGTGACGAATCGTATCGGTACCGTGTAGGTGTACCTGTATGTGCGGCCTGACCATGCTGTTATTGATTTATTTGCTTATTTGCAACAAAATTACAATTCATGTGATTGTAACTGTAAAAATCACTTGTTGATGATAATAATTTAAATTTTCACCCGCTGGAAGCTGTGTCCCGATTGTATAAAATGTATTATTTATTTATTGTATCTTTGAAAGGTCATGAGTTATCAAATAACCGAAATAATTGTTTTTTCAATCAATCAATCAATCAATCAATCAATCAATCAATCAATCAATCAATCAATCAATCAATCAATCAATCAATCAATCAATCAATCAATCAATCAATCAATCAATCAATCAATCAATCAATCAATCAATCAATCAATCAATCAATCAATCAATCAATCAATCAATCAATCAATCAATCAATCAATCAATCAATCAATCAATCAATCACCTGATCAATCACCCGATCAATCACCCAATCAATCAATCAATCAATCAACCAATCAATCAATCAATTAATCAATCAATCAATCAATCAATCAATCAATCAATCAATCAATCAATCAATCAATCAATCAATCAATTAATCAATTAATCAATCAATCAATCAATCAATCAATCAATCAATTAATCAATCAATCAATCAATCAATCAATCAATCAATCAATCAATCAATCAATCAATCAATCAATCAATCAATCAATCAATCAATCAATCAATCAATCAATCAATCAATCAATCAATCAATCAATCAATCAATCAATCAATCAATCAATCAATCAATCAATCAATCAATCAATCAATTAATCAATTAATTAATCAATTAATTAATCAATCAATCAATCAATCAATCAATCAATCAATCAATCAATCAATCAATCAATCAATCAATCAATCAATCAATCAATCAATCAATCAATCAATCAATCAATCAATCAATCAATCAATCAATCAATCAATCAATCAATCAATCAATCAATCAATCAATCAATCAATTAATCAATCAATCAATCAATCAATCAATCAATCAATCAATCAATCAATCAATCAATCAATCAATCAATCAATCAATCAATCAATCAATCAATCAATCAATCAATCAATCAATCAATCAATCAATCAATCAATCAATCAATCAATCAATCAATCAATCAATCAATCAATCAATCAATCAATCAATCAATCAATCAATCAATCAATCAATCAATCAATCAAATCATTCATAAATTCGATGCCAAGCTCGGTGTCACTGGCGTCACCCACAATCAATCAATCAATCAATCAATCAATCAATCAATCAATCAATCAATCAATCAATCAATCAATCAATCAATCAATCAATCAATCAATCAATCAATCAATCAATCAATCAATCAATCAATCAATCAATCAATCAATCAATCAATCAATCAATCAATCAATCAATCAATCAATCAATCAATCAATCAATCAATCAATCAATCAATCAATCAATCAATCAATCAATCAATCAATCAATCAATCAATCAATCAATCAATCAATCAATCAATCAATCAATCAATCAATCAATAAAGTCATTCTGAGCTTTCGCTTATGCTAATGGTGGGGTGCTTCATAAAATCGAAACAATTTTATTCACCAGGTTCACACCTCAAAGTGACAAAGATGGGACTAGTGGCTGGAGGCTAGAAGAGCTGACAATAAATTCGATGCCAAGCTCGGTGTCACTGGCGTCACCCACAATGAAAGTTAGAAATATACTGACAATATTTGAATGACGAGCTGAAGATGACCAAAATTAATACAGGTGAAATGTTGCCGATTATTTCTTAAAGCCATTATCTTAAAGCCATTAAGAGGGGGACGTGGAGTAATGGTTAGAGCGTGGCGCTTTGCAATTGCTGATGTCTGCCGCGCGGGTTCAAACGAGGCAGGTTTTCAGAGAAATATCATGTTTCTCCCCTCTCAACATTGGGACATTGTTTCGATGTTTGTGTTTTTGGGCAAGGCACTTTACCCTCAAATGCTTCACTTGACTCAGGTAAGAATGAGTACCCGGTAGGACAGAGGTGGCAATGTGTACGATTAGTTCAATGCGCCGAAATGACTGCAGGACTGTATGCTCCCCGCGGAGTTGAAGTGGCACACGAATGAACAGGTTTAGTGACCAGGGGGTAAAATGTAAAATCGGATGATAAGTCTTCAGACTTGATTGATTGATCAGACTAAAAACCTTTACCTTTACCTTTAATAGATCACGGTCAAGCCTTAGATATGAGCGTGCAACGAAAGTTATACACCTTGTTTTATTCGGGCGCAATCAGTCAGCTGCCTTGGGGATACAACACACTATTATGCAGCAGCATTGAACTAGAAACTAAAATGCAGGGTTTCGTTCATTTACTCCGGGGGAGGGACGGGGGGGCAGGAGTGATGCATGACTGACTTATGTATTTAGCACCTTAACCCTTTAACCGCCGGTGTCGCAAATATTCGAGTTTTCATTTTTTATTAGCACATTAAGTACCACCTTTTAAACATGTTAAAGATAAAATGTGACATCAATCAGCAAGATTTGAAAAGAGTTGACCTCCATTTTGTCCAATGTGAATAATTTTCACTCACTTCTTCGAGTGGGTGAAAATTCAGATTGAATAATTTGGCGGTTAAAGGGTTAAGGGATAACCCTTGTCCTGCTGATTTTGTTGTTGCTATTTTTTATTCATTCGAAGTTGGAATTGCAAACGCAAATGGCGAAATGCTTGTTTACATTGTTTAAAACCATCTTCGAAATTAAAGACAAGGGTTTAATAAAAAAATAATATCAACCTTTAAAGCGTTCAAATACTTTTACATAAACCATGAGAACATTGTTTTAAATTTAAAATCAGCAGAGGGGCATATATGTTTCAGTTGGCGACCCGTAGAAATATGTTACTCTCCCAGTGCCCGATTATGCACGCGACGGGTGATGCGACGAGACGTGAAAATCTTAGACTGTCCACACACCAACGCGAAATGTGAGGCGTTTTTCTCTCTTGCAAGGTCAGATTGTGGTGGTGTCGCGAAAATCGGCCGGCGCAATGCGCGACAAAAATGGAACACTTTTGAAAATGATCCCGCGTCGCCCATCGCTGTCGCCGACGCGCAGATTTGAAATGATCAAATAGTGGGTTTGATAACCAACGCGATTTCGCGTTGTTGTGTTTTGCCCTTAAAGTTGACCCCTCGATGAAAGGGTTAACCATTTAACCGCCAAATAATTCAATCTTATTTTTCACCCACGTGAAGATGTGTCTCGCTGACGCGATCCACAACTTCAAGTGAGTGAAAATTATTCAGATTTGACAGAATGGAGGTCAACTCTTTTCAAATTTTGCTGGTTGAAGTCACATTTGGATGGCATCATGCACAAGTGGGCTAACCCACATTTTGACGATTTCAAGAAAAAATCGCGCAGCAACATGGAGTACAGGATAAAACGAATAAATACAAATTAACACAAAGAGGTAACAAAATCAGTGACCAAATGTTCTAACCCTGAATGTGAAACTCGTATATTGATCAAGTTGTTGCTATCAATGACATACATTTTCATCGTTTTTTTTAATGTGGGTTCGCCCACTTGTGCATGATGCCATCCATTTTATCTTTAACATAGTTATTTAAAATGTGGTACTTATTGTGCTAATAAGAAATGGAAACCCAAATATATGCGGCGCCGGCGATTAGCATTAGCTGCTCACTGGTGTTCCCGTTGTGATACAGATTACATGGCAGTGGGTCCTCATTATGTGAATAATAGGAATGACACATTAATCTCTGCACGTTACAATGATCAGAGCTATTTATTACAGTTAATGAGCCGGACCCGTCTTTGCTTGTTCTTCTTCTGTGTCGTTTCATATACGTTGTAATTGTATAATGCATTTAATTGTGATTCCCTTTATCATTTTATGTGCCTTATTCAATAGCAGCAAAACATAGACAATCAACAAATGCAGAGCTATAAGGTATCTGTGAAATTACAATGAATGTATTGTTCTCAATAGATAATGGTTATATACAGAAAATACTTTATCATTTACCCTTTCGGCGCAGGGACCGTCTTTAGACGTCAGAACCAGGATTTTGACTAGGAGTGAGATAAATTGCCCCTTTGGATATGAAGGAGTGTATCTGCCACTTTGCTAAGTGGCAGATACACCCTTTCATATCGAAAGGGATGAAATGTGATGGAAAATGGTGATCATAATATATATATTTTTATATATATATATAAAAAAAAAAATTATCAGCAGCATCCTTATTTTTTTTTTAACTCGTTGGGATAATATCCCATATAATGAGAAGCTAATGAAAAAATTATAAATTAAATTTAAAGACACTTTCTCTTCAAAAGCACCAATATGATTGAAGTTTAAAGTGCTCTAAATGTATTTACATTGTAACCATGTGTTCAAATATGTTTTGAGAATCTTCATTAGTGTTATTGTAGATGTCTTCAGATAATCTCACTATAAAAATAATTAAATTAAAAGTAAAAAGGATGACCCTTTGTGTACCACAGCACAGCATACTAGGCTCATTATTTGCCTCTTCAGTTCGATTCTGATTTATTAGACACAATAGGAATATTTTTGCGCCTCACCCATGATGTTGTCTACTGGATAGCGTCATTATCATGAGAATCTGATCTTTAGAAAGACCAGTTTAAATATAGCCACCCTTTGCCTAAATGTTTATATTTTAACAATCTCCTAATCTACAGAATATTAAATTCTCAAAAAGGTAATACAAAATCCCATTTAGCTTTACAATATGCAGTAGTATATGAAAAAATATAAATTAACCCTTTGTGTACAAAATTCCACCATAAAACATGTCGCTATATTCGTATTAGATCTATTTTTATAGACATTTGAAATTCTATATCGAATATATAAATATCTGAAAACAAATTTGATTTTTGACAAAAAGTATATCTTACTAAGAAATCATTTTCGCGTCATCTAAACTATTTTAACAAACAAAATGTGTTTTTCGTCGAAAACAAATTAAAATAAATTGTTAAAAATACAACTTATGTCTACTAATAATAGGCAGGATGCTAATGCACGTAAACTAGACCGTATCTGCAAATTATGAAAGACATCTTAGGGTATGAAATATGGGTTAGCATTTTCTCAACAACGTTTTTTTATGAAGAGCTTAATAATTTAACTGCCTTATTTGCGCGTTAAGGGCAGAATTTTTGTTATTTGCCATATCTTCATGTTCCGCCTACAATAGATATAGGTTAGAATCGTGGAAGATAGCACAAAGGGAACTTTCCGTGTTCCTCCTATATATATAATAGATAGAGATTAGAGTGGTGTAAGATGACATCAAGGGTACTTTCCGTGTCCCTCCTACACTAGATAAGATATTACATGCACACCTAAGCAAGCAATAATGGGAGAAATATATTTTATTATCATTGTCGTTGTATGAAATAAAGGCATTATCCATATTAAGATGTTCCAGTCATATGTTACAAATTGAAGCAGGACGACATAAAAACTTGTTAATGGCAGATTGTGCATTTTCTGTAAAGAATCATATATTATTGTTTTAGAAGATGAATATCATTTCTTAATGTATGTCGTGCTTATACAGAATTGAGATCGAATTAGACATCTTTCAGTAGTTTTATATAAATACTATCAGAAACTGAGGAACATAAAATAAAGAAATTAGCTTCATTTGTATATCATACAGAGAAACTCAGAAGAAATAACTTAACTATTATCTACATAATAGAGTGGTGCATGATGGTATAAATGGAACTTTACGTGTTCCTCCTACATTAGATAGATATTAGAGTGGTTGAAGATGGTATGAAGGGAAGGAACTTTCCATGTACCTGCTATATAACCTACACTAGATGAAGATTAGAGTGGTGAGAAATGGCATTAAGGGAACTTTCCGTGTTCCTCCTGCACTGTATAGAGATTAGAGTGGTGGAAAATATATTAGTACATACTGTACAGGGAACTTTCCGTGTTTTTCTGGATAGAGATTGGAGTGGTGTAATATGGCATAAAGGGAACTTTCTGTGTTCCTCCTACACTAGATAGAGATTAGTGTGGTGTAAGATAGCACAAAGAAAACGTTCCGTGTTCCTTCTACACTTAGTCTAGATAGAGAGTGGTGGAAGATGGTATATACAGTCCTAGCAGCGCAATGGTTAATTATATATGTTCCTAACAACGTAAGGGTTAATTAATTACGGTTTTTAAAACAAAATGGTCAATTGTAGGCCTATACGCTCACGACAGCACATTAGGTAATTATATACATAGTGCAAGAGCATTAGTGAAAAAACACAGGAACCTGGAATAAAATTGCAGAAAGCTGATTTTTTCATGAATGATACCTGGACATATCCCCAGACGAATTCCGAAGAGGCCCCAAAAATACCCCTTGTGCATTTTTTTTAATTCAAGATGGCCATTTTTGAAAAACAGGGGTATACCCTAATTCCTCACCTTTGTAGTTAGAAAAAAAATATTTTGGTGTCTCTACTTATGTTTTAAGGCACAAAGAGTTGATCCAAAGGATCAGAAATGATATAAGCACTTTTCTCAATACCAAAAATCCAAGATGGCCGCCATATTGTTCTGATTATGCTAAGCGATCTCTTAAAAAAACACGAAAATAGGAGATATCTATCTCGTTGTTGAACCTAAAATTTATTTTTTGGCCGAACCCATGGAATCTAGCACTTATTTAGATCACCATTATCTTATTATATTAAATTTATCAACATAAATCCCACATAGTATTTAATTTAAAATAACACCAGGTAACGCTATTTTTTTTTAAAAAAAGGGTATACCCCAATTCCTCACTTTTGAAGTTAAAACACTGATTTTGGTGTCTCTACCTATGTTTTAAAGTACAAGGAGGTTATCCAGATGATCAGAAATAATATCAGTACTTTTCTTAATACTATAAATTCAAGATGGCCGCCATAATATTTAGTTAAGCGATCTCTTAAAAATCCTGAAAATATGCGATAACTATCTCGTTGTTGAAACTAAAATGTATTTTTTTAGCCGAACCCATGGAGTCCAGAACTTATTTAGATGACCATATTTTATTATATTGAGTGTATCGACATGAATCCCACATGGTAGTTAATTCTACCATGGTGGGTGACGCTTTGGAGTGTTTTCGAACTGTCAGCTGTCAGTTTCTACATGTTTTGCCAATACAAAAAGAGCACATCGTTGTACAATATAGTCTAGATTTGTGAGATCCCCCCCTTTTGAACAAGCCACTCTGCACCCGCAACTCACTCTTTTTTTAGAACTCTTTCTGGAGCGACTGCTCTTTCAGTTTGCGTTGGTGACAAATGACCATGAGATAAAATCCGTTCCCAGACTGTAGATTCCACACCCTCCTGTACAGAAAAATATGCTCTGTATCATAATAGAGTTTAAACACGAGGCATTCATCTAATACTGTTTTAATATTGGCTGACCGTCTTCGACGCAGTCCCAAAAATTCAACAGAATTGGATTAATGCCTCGTGTTGGCTGGGGCAGTAGGTGACGTTGAAGGGAGGCTTTCTAGAAAAAATCAATTACAAGATAAGGACTTGCGCCTCACACGTTAAATGTACATGACATCTTTGATAATCGTCCTGTAACAATGCTCTTTTAAATACTTACTTTTGTCCATGATCTGCGAATGTCAATATGTTTAATATCATGAAATATATCATTTAAATATCAAGATATTATATTTTGAATATTAGGATATATATATTTCGTAATGAAGTTATGGCACTGTATGGTGCTGTAATGAGATGATTTTACATCAGAACATCGGAATATGACATTAAATGAATTGACGTCACAGTTTATCGTAAGGATAGGATCTTTTTATGTCACGAAAATAGGAGGACAAGACACATTAACGTCATGAAATGGTTTTGTAATGTCCAAATATTGCTCTTTATTATAGTACAATGACGTTATGATGTCATATTTAGTCATTATAATGTCACATTAGAATGCCACCAAGCCCGCCATATCTTGATTTGATAAAAAATGGAATATCTTGACATTCAAATCTTATTGTGTGATATAAAAGGACAAAATTTTGACATTATAATAAATACCATCTCATAACGTTAAAGTGTCATATTCTGATAAATTACAATCCAATATCCTGACATAAATATGCCAGATCCTGACTTCGAACTGTTTTTTATGTTTTTCCTATTTTAATGTCATAATCCGACAAGTCTATTATACAATATTTGATATTAAATAGCATGTTTGTCTTTATAATGACACATCATCACGTCACAATGCTATATTGTGATCTCAATGTGTCATTTCATCAATGTATAAAGTCATATCATAATATTTAAGTACCATATCCTAATATTCAAATGTCATATCCTGACATTAAGATGTCATAGTGATGTTAAAATGATATATCACGAAATTGTAATGCATTTCGTGATAATATGATGCCATATCTTTTCATTTTAATACAGCAACGTGATGTTTAGCCACTATATACTGCCTTTATAAAGCTATATTGAGCCATCATAACGTGATTTTGCTATATTAAACACCAATGTTTGGACATTATATTACATATCATGATATCAAAGTGGCATATCCTGATATCATATTCATATATCCTGACATAAAACTATCATATTCTGACGTTAAGCTGTCACATCCTCTAATTTGATGTCATATTCTGACATTTAAATGTAATATCACATTGCAATATCATACATTGTCATATTATATTTATTACGTAATAGACTAATATTCAAATAAAATATCTGAATATTCTAATCTATAATCCAAGGTATTTATTACCATTTTCATGAAATTGACCAAATTACGTAGGCCTATAGATGGCCAAACTGTTAGAATGTTAGAATTTTTAATCAATGATTTTTGACATATGATATTTTGTAAATTTGATAAATCTATATCTATATTCCCATATGAAAAAGCAGTTGCTTAATCGTGGCACCTGCGCTAAAAGAGCTAATCAATATGACAGCCATGTTGGATTTTGTGTTGATAAGCACATTCTATTAAAAAAAATTGGTGATGGAAATATATTCTAGATTCCATGGCTCTGAAAAAAAGTTTCAACAACATGATAATTATGGCATGTAAGTGATTTTCTGAAGGGGGGGGGGACACGCTTGACATAATTGTCGCCATCTTGGCTTTGTGGAGATAAGAATAGGAATGCTATCATTTCTGATCCTGTTGATGAGCTTTTTGTGTCTTATGACATGTGTAGAGGCACCAAAATATTTTTTTAACTGCAAAAGTGAGGAATTGGGGTATACTCCTGTTTTTTTTTGGAAAAATGACGTTATATGGTGTTACATACCATTAAACTATGTGGGATTTATGTTGATAAATTCAATATAATAAAATATTGGTGATCTAAATAAGTGCTAGACTCGATGGGTTTAGCAAAAAAATACATTTTAGGCTCAACAACGAGATGGTTACCTCATATTGTCGTTTTTTTAAGAGATCGCTCAACATACTCAGTATATCAATATGGCGGCCATCTTGGATTTTTGGTATTGAAAAAAGTACTGATATCATTTATGATCATCTGGATGAACTCTTTGTGTCCTAAAACATAAGTAGAGACACCTAAATATTTTTTTCTAAATGCAAAAGTGAGGAATTATGGTATATCCCTGTTTTTTTCGAAAATGGCGTTACATGGTGGCGGCCATCTTGAATTAAAAAAATGCACAAGGGGGATTTTTGGGGCCTCTTCGGAATTCGTCTGGCGAGATGTCCATGTATCATTCCTGAAAAAATCAGCTTTCTGCAATTTTATTCCAGGTTCAACCTCAATGCTCTTGCACTACAAGGGCTAATGATATACGGTCCTAGCAGCACAAGAGGTAATTATATACGGCCTGCAACACAAGGGTTATTTAGTTTATATTTTATATATTCACAGATTCTGTCTGCCGCGCCTCTGACTATCAGAGATTCATTAATACCAGCATTGCTAACTTAGACTATCGAAAATTTAAACAGACATTGGTCAGTTTTAGTTATGCTTAATATTTCACCTATGTATCTAAATTCGAAGTTTATTTGTTCTTAATAAAATATAAAAAATTCCAACGCGCGAAGGGTGAGTTAATTTATTCTATAATTTTATTATTTTCCGACACACATGCAACATTGAAAAAATATTATGTTTGTGTTTGTTAGTAATGTATTTCGCAACATATTCAGCGAAATCTATAGCGCTTCATGCAAGTATTTCTGTTCTCAGACACCACAGACTGTTTTTCAATAGGCCAACTTGGGTATCAAAATGTCTGTCTATGAATATATGTTCATAAAAGCAAATGTTGTCAAAGGGATGTAGAAACATTACTTTGTGGTAATTAATAATTATTTACTGCATACTATTGATTGATATATTTATGAAGACAACATTTTCACAATTTTAAAGACATCCCATTTTTTGCGTGTTTTCTGGCAGTAAAAGGGTGTGTTCGAAATAATCAAATCATGTATATATATATTTTTTAGTCATGGTAGGTTAAGTATTATTATTATTATTACATAAGCATTTATAAAGCGGTCCATCCAAAAAATGTTCTGGATACTAAAAACAGGATAAAATTCGTAGTGGACGAAGCCATGTAAAAGTTAAGTAAAAGAACATTTAACATTTTTAAAGCTATAACTAAAACTTATAGTACTGATTGTAAAGTTAGAATAAATAAAAGACAGCGAATTACAAATGATGCATACGTCATGTATAATTCAATTGTACAGGTAATAAGTTAATAAAATTCTCTAGTGAAGAAAAATGTTTTTAAAACAGTTTCGAAATGTGCAGTGCTGTCTATCAGTCGCATGTGTTCGTGAAGCTGGTTCCACAACAGAGGAGCGGCATAAGCAAACGACCTGTTCTTGTAATGTTTTTTGCCGGAAGGATGTACCACAAGCAGTCTTTTGTCAGCTGAACGGAGTGTTCGTGCTGGATGATAAAGTGTTATTAGGTCTGCCAGATAAGCAGGAGCCAAGTTGTTGAGGCATTTAAAAGTGAGAAAGATGGCCTTATACTCTATGCG
This sequence comes from Flabesymbios commensalis, assembly GCA_964017125.1. Classification (NCBI taxonomy): domain Eukaryota; kingdom Metazoa; phylum Annelida; class Polychaeta; order Terebellida; family Flabelligeridae; genus Flabesymbios; species Flabesymbios commensalis. The sequence continues at coordinate 26,559,757 of OZ024913.1, read as the reverse complement.
AGCGTGTACAGGTAGCCAGTGCAGCTCCTTCAGTAGTGGTGTTATATGGTCACGTTTGGAGCACTTCATGACCATCCTGGCACATGCATTCTGTACACGCTGCAGCTGCTTTATTAATGTATCTGGCAGACCGTAAAGAAGGTTGTTACAATTATCCAGACGCGATATAACAAGTGCATGAACAAGCTGCTTGGTGCTCTGACGATCAAGGTATTTTCGAATACGACCAATGGCACGAAGTTGTTAGTAAGCAGCTCGTGACATGCCTGTGATGTGCTTGCTGTGATATAGGTTAGAATCGTGGAAGATAGCACAAAGGGAACTTTCCGTGTTCCTCCTATATATATAATAGATAGAGATTAGAGTGGTGTAAGATGACATCAAGGGTACTTTCCGTGTCCCTCCTACACTAGATAAGATATTACATGCACACCTAAGCAAGCAATAATGGGAGAAATATATTTTATTATCATTGTCGTTGTATGAAATAAAGGCATTATCCATATTAAGATGTTCCAGTCATATGTTACAAATTGAAGCAGGACGACATAAAAACTTGTTAATGGCAGATTGTGCATTTTCTGTAAAGAATCATATATTATTGTTTTAGAAGATGAATATCATTTCTTAATGTATGTCGTGCTTATACAGAATTGAGATCGAATTAGACATCTTTCAGTAGTTTTATATAAATACTATCAGAAACTGAGGAACATAAAATAAAGAAATTAGCTTCATTTGTATATCATACAGAGAAACTCAGAAGAAATAACTTAACTATTATCTACATAATAGAGTGGTGCATGATGGTATAAATGGAACTTTACGTGTTCCTCCTACATTAGATAGATATTAGAGTGGTTGAAGATGGTATGAAGGGAAGGAACTTTCCATGTACCTGCTATATAACCTACACTAGATGAAGATTAGAGTGGTGAGAAATGGCATTAAGGGAACTTTCCGTGTTCCTCCTGCACTGTATAGAGATTAGAGTGGTGGAAAATATATTAGTACATACTGTACAGGGAACTTTCCGTGTTTTTCTGGATAGAGATTGGAGTGGTGTAATATGGCATAAAGGGAACTTTCTGTGTTCCTCCTACACTAGATAGAGATTAGTGTGGTGTAAGATAGCACAAAGAAAACGTTCCGTGTTCCTTCTACACTTAGTCTAGATAGAGAGTGGTGGAAGATGGTATATACAGTCCTAGCAGCGCAATGGTTAATTATATATGTTCCTAACAACGTAAGGGTTAATTAATTACGGTTTTTAAAACAAAATGGTCAATTGTAGGCCTATACGCTCACGACAGCACATTAGGTAATTATATACATAGTGCAAGAGCATTAGTGAAAAAACACAGGAACCTGGAATAAAATTGCAGAAAGCTGATTTTTTCATGAATGATACCTGGACATATCCCCAGACGAATTCCGAAGAGGCCCCAAAAATACCCCTTGTGCATTTTTTTTAATTCAAGATGGCCATTTTTGAAAAAACAGGGGTATACCCTAATTCCTCACCTTTGTAGTTAGAAAAAAAATATTTTGGTGTCTCTACTTATGTTTTAAGGCACAAAGAGTTGATCCAAAGGATCAGAAATGATATAAGCACTTTTCTCAATACCAAAAATCCAAGATGGCCGCCATATTGTTCTGATTATGCTAAGCGATCTCTTAAAAAAACACGAAAATAGGAGATATCTATCTCGTTGTTGAACCTAAAATTTATTTTTTGGCCGAACCCATGGAATCTAGCACTTATTTAGATCACCATTATCTTATTATATTAAATTTATCAACATAAATCCCACATAGTATTTAATTTAAAATAACACCAGGTAACGCTATTTTTTTTTAAAAAAAGGGTATACCCCAATTCCTCACTTTTGAAGTTAAAACACTGATTTTGGTGTCTCTACCTATGTTTTAAAGTACAAGGAGGTTATCCAGATGATCAGAAATAATATCAGTACTTTTCTTAATACTATAAATTCAAGATGGCCGCCATAATATTTAGTTAAGCGATCTCTTAAAAATCCTGAAAATATGCGATAACTATCTCGTTGTTGAAACTAAAATGTATTTTTTTAGCCGAACCCATGGAGTCCAGAACTTATTTAGATGACCATATTTTATTATATTGAGTGTATCGACATGAATCCCACATGGTAGTTAATTCTACCATGGTGGGTGACGCTTTGGAGTGTTTTCGAACTGTCAGCTGTCAGTTTCTACATGTTTTGCCAATACAAAAAGAGCACATCGTTGTACAATATAGTCTAGATTTGTGAGATCCCCCCCTTTTGAACAAGCCACTCTGCACCCGCAACTCACTCTTTTTTTAGAACTCTTTCTGGAGCGACTGCTCTTTCAGTTTGCGTTGGTGACAAATGACCATGAGATAAAATCCGTTCCCAGACTGTAGATTCCACACCCTCCTGTACAGAAAAATATGCTCTGTATCATAATAGAGTTTAAACACGAGGCATTCATCTAATACTGTTTTAATATTGGCTGACCGTCTTCGACGCAGTCCCAAAAATTCAACAGAATTGGATTAATGCCTCGTGTTGGCTGGGGCAGTAGGTGACGTTGAAGGGAGGCTTTCTAGAAAAAATCAATTACAAGATAAGGACTTGCGCCTCACACGTTAAATGTACATGACATCTTTGATAATCGTCCTGTAACAATGCTCTTTTAAATACTTACTTTTGTCCATGATCTGCGAATGTCAATATGTTTAATATCATGAAATATATCATTTAAATATCAAGATATTATATTTTGAATATTAGGATATATATATTTCGTAATGAAGTTATGGCACTGTATGGTGCTGTAATGAGATGATTTTACATCAGAACATCGGAATATGACATTAAATGAATTGACGTCACAGTTTATCGTAAGGATAGGATCTTTTTATGTCACGAAAATAGGAGGACAAGACACATTAACGTCATGAAATGGTTTTGTAATGTCCAAATATTGCTCTTTATTATAGTACAATGACGTTATGATGTCATATTTAGTCATTATAATGTCACATTAGAATGCCACCAAGCCCGCCATATCTTGATTTGATAAAAAATGGAATATCTTGACATTCAAATCTTATTGTGTGATATAAAAGGACAAAATTTTGACATTATAATAAATACCATCTCATAACGTTAAAGTGTCATATTCTGATAAATTACAATCCAATATCCTGACATAAATATGCCAGATCCTGACTTCGAACTGTTTTTTATGTTTTTCCTATTTTAATGTCATAATCCGACAAGTCTATTATACAATATTTGATATTAAATAGCATGTTTGTCTTTATAATGACACATCATCACGTCACAATGCTATATTGTGATCTCAATGTGTCATTTCATCAATGTATAAAGTCATATCATAATATTTAAGTACCATATCCTAATATTCAAATGTCATATCCTGACATTAAGATGTCATAGTGATGTTAAAATGATATATCACGAAATTGTAATGCATTTCGTGATAATATGATGCCATATCTTTTCATTTTAATACAGCAACGTGATGTTTAGCCACTATATACTGCCTTTATAAAGCTATATTGAGCCATCATAACGTGATTTTGCTATATTAAACACCAATGTTTGGACATTATATTACATATCATGATATCAAAGTGGCATATCCTGATATCATATTCATATATCCTGACATAAAACTATCATATTCTGACGTTAAGCTGTCACATCCTCTAATTTGATGTCATATTCTGACATTTAAATGTAATATCACATTGCAATATCATACATTGTCATATTATATTTATTACGTAATAGACTAATATTCAAATAAAATATCTGAATATTCTAATCTATAATCCAAGGTATTTATTACCATTTTCATGAAATTGACCAAATTACGTAGGCCTATAGATGGCCAAACTGTTAGAATGTTAGAATTTTTAATCAATGATTTTTGACATATGATATTTTGTAAATTTGATAAATCTATATCTATATTCCCATATGAAAAAGCAGTTGCTTAATCGTGGCACCTGCGCTAAAAGAGCTAATCAATATGACAGCCATGTTGGATTTTGTGTTGATAAGCACATTCTATTAAAAAAAATTGGTGATGGAAATATATTCTAGATTCCATGGCTCTGAAAAAAAGTTTCAACAACATGATAATTATGGCATGTAAGTGATTTTCTGAAGGGGGGGGGGACACGCTTGACATAATTGTCGCCATCTTGGCTTTGTGGAGATAAGAATAGGAATGCTATCATTTCTGATCCTGTTGATGAGCTTTTTGTGTCTTATGACATGTGTAGAGGCACCAAAATATTTTTTTAACTGCAAAAGTGAGGAATTGGGGTATACTCCTGTTTTTTTTTGGAAAAATGACGTTATATGGTGTTACATACCATTAAACTATGTGGGATTTATGTTGATAAATTCAATATAATAAAATATTGGTGATCTAAATAAGTGCTAGACTCGATGGGTTTAGCAAAAAAATACATTTTAGGCTCAACAACGAGATGGTTACCTCATATTGTCGTTTTTTTAAGAGATCGCTCAACATACTCAGTATATCAATATGGCGGCCATCTTGGATTTTTGGTATTGAAAAAAGTACTGATATCATTTATGATCATCTGGATGAACTCTTTGTGTCCTAAAACATAAGTAGAGACACCTAAATATTTTTTTCTAAATGCAAAAGTGAGGAATTATGGTATATCCCTGTTTTTTTCGAAAATGGCGTTACATGGTGGCGGCCATCTTGAATTAAAAAAATGCACAAGGGGGATTTTTGGGGCCTCTTCGGAATTCGTCTGGCGAGATGTCCATGTATCATTCCTGAAAAAATCAGCTTTCTGCAATTTTATTCCAGGTTCAACCTCAATGCTCTTGCACTACAAGGGCTAATGATATACGGTCCTAGCAGCACAAGAGGTAATTATATACGGCCTGCAACACAAGGGTTATTTAGTTTATATTTTATATATTCACAGATTCTGTCTGCCGCGCCTCTGACTATCAGAGATTCATTAATACCAGCATTGCTAACTTAGACTATCGAAAATTTAAACAGACATTGGTCAGTTTTAGTTATGCTTAATATTTCACCTATGTATCTAAATTCGAAGTTTATTTGTTCTTAATAAAATATAAAAAATTCCAACGCGCGAAGGGTGAGTTAATTTATTCTATAATTTTATTATTTTCCGACACACATGCAACATTGAAAAAATATTATGTTTGTGTTTGTTAGTAATGTATTTCGCAACATATTCAGCGAAATCTATAGCGCTTCATGCAAGTATTTCTGTTCTCAGACACCACAGACTGTTTTTCAATAGGCCAACTTGGGTATCAAAATGTCTGTCTATGAATATATGTTCATAAAAGCAAATGTTGTCAAAGGGATGTAGAAACATTACTTTGTGGTAATTAATAATTATTTACTGCATACTATTGATTGATATATTTATGAAGACAACATTTTCACAATTTTAAAGACATCCCATTTTTTGCGTGTTTTCTGGCAGTAAAAGGGTGTGTTCGAAATAATCAAATCATGTATATATATATTTTTTAGTCATGGTAGGTTAAGTATTATTATTATTATTACATAAGCATTTATAAAGCGGTCCATCCAAAAAATGTTCTGGATACTAAAAACAGGATAAAATTCGTAGTGGACGAAGCCATGTAAAAGTTAAGTAAAAGAACATTTAACATTTTTAAAGCTATAACTAAAACTTATAGTACTGATTGTAAAGTTAGAATAAATAAAAGACAGCGAATTACAAATGATGCATACGTCATGTATAATTCAATTGTACAGGTAATAAGTTAATAAAATTCTCTAGTGAAGAAAAATGTTTCTAAAACAGTTTCGAAATGTGCAGTGCTGTCTATCAGTCGCATGTGTTCGTGAATCTGGTTCCACAACAGAGGAGCGGCATAAGCAAACGACCTGTTCTTGTAATGTTTTTTGCCGGAAGGATGTACCACAAGCAGTCTTTTGTCAGCTGAACGGAGTGTTCGTGCTGGATGATAAAGTGTTATTAGGTCTGCCAGATAAGCAGGAGCCAAGTTGTTGAGGCATTTAAAAGTGAGAAAGATGGCCTTATACTCTATGCGAGCGTGTACAGGTAGCCAGTGCAGCTCCTTCAGTAGTGGTGTTATATGGTCACGTTTGGAGCACTTCATGACCATCCTGGCACATGCATTCTGTACACGCTGCAGCTGCTTTATTAATGTATCTGGCAGACCGTAAAGAAGGTTGTTACAATTATCCAGACGCGATATAACAAGTGCATGAACAAGCTGCTTGGTGCTCTGACGATCAAGGTATTTTCGAATACGACCAATGGCACGAAGTTGTTAGTAAGCAGCTCGTGACATGCCTGTGATGTGCTTGCTGAGTGACATGGTGGAATCGAAAATCACACCCAGATTCCTTGCATTCTTAGATGGTGATATGCTGCTGTTTCCTACTGTCACACCTTGAGGGAGTTGAACAGAGTTAGTGCTTTTAGGATAAAATAAAATCAGTTCTGTTTTGTCATCGTTTAGCATCAGCATGTTATACCGCATCCACTCCCTAATGTCAGCCACACACCGCTCCACTCGCCCAATGTCCGCTGTCTGTGAAGAGTTGTTGTCACGACACAGCTCTATGTAGAGTTGTGTATCATCAGCATACAGATGGTACGACAGACCGTGACTTCTGATAATACGAGCCAGCGGAATAGTGTAGATTGAAAACAGAAGAGGTCCCAGTACCGAGCCTTGAGGTACCCCGCATGTCAGTGGAGTGTCTTCCGACTGCTTTCCTGATATGCGAACAGCTTGACTCCTGTCTCTGAGATAGCACTTTATCCCCCTCAGACACTCTCCTGTAATGCCGACTTCGTGTTGGAGTGTGTGAAGCAGGATGCCGTGGTCGATGGTGTCAAACGCAGCGCTCAGGTCGAGGAGAAGGAGTGCTGCGCCATTGCGTTTGTCGAGAATGTGCAGGATGTCGTTCTGAACTTTTAGCAAGGCTGTTTCGATGCTACAGTACTGCCTGTAAGCTGATTGCAAAGGCTCTTGAAGGTTGTTACGTTGAAGATGGGCAATCAGACGGGCAGCCACCACTTTCTCAGTCAACTTGGACACAAAAGAGAGGTTTGATACAGGTCGGTAGTTTTTCAACTCATCACTGCTTGAGGTAGTTTTTTTTAGTAACGGTGTTACTATTGCCTGCTTCATCTTAGATGGCATACCACAGGTAAGGGACTTATTTACTATATCAGTGAGTGTTGGTATTACCAGAGTCTCGCATTGCCTCAGTAGGTGTGATGGTATAGGGTCGAGATCGCATGTTTTTGGCTTAGCCGATCTTAGAAGCTTCTTAATTTCTTCCTCATTTGCTGGCAGTAATGTAGACAGATTAGCTGGGTGTAGATCATTTTGCTCTAACTGCTGTGTACTTTGATGTCCCGTGCAAGTCAGGGATGAATGTAATTTTTGTATTTTATTGTGGAAGAATGAGGCAAATTTATCAGGTAGTTCGTCTTTACAGAACTGTGATGGAATTACTTTCTGCTTTGTGCGATGTAAAAGTTCATTAGCAACGGTGTAAAGATCTTTCTGGTTGGGAACTGAAAGCTTATGATGGTAGTAGTCTTTCTTCGCTTCCTGGATAAGGCTATTAGTGAGATCACGTTGTTGAACATATATATCACGATGGACTGTGAGACTTGTCCTTCTCCACTGCTTTTCCAAGCTTCTCCTCTTGGCTTTCGCCAGTTTGATGTTGGTGGTAAACCATGGAGACTCTGATCTGGTGGTGATGGTGCGTTGAGTGACAGGGGCATGGTCATCTAGGATCTCTCTCAGAGTAGTGTTATAAAACTCATATGCCTCAGTAGCATTGTCTGCAGCTCGTACGTGTTGTTGAAGTTTAGAGGCGCTAATGCTGTTAGAGAAGGCCTGGATGTCTATGGCTTTCAGCTTCCTCATGCTGACAGTCACTTTTGCTTTAGTTGGTGCTGTCATAGGCAATGTGAAGAGTATGGCAAAGTGATCACTCTTCACAGAATGGTCAACTGTGATGTTAAGCACTGGCAGCTCCCCGCACCTTGTGATGACAGGGTCCAGTGTATGACCTTTAACATGAGTCGCAACCTTGACATGCTGCTCCAAGTTAAACGAGTCCAGGAGTGTAGAGAACTGTTTGGCAGCTGGGTCGTTTAGTATGTCGAGGTGAAAGTTAAGGTCGCCAGTGAGTAGAAGCTTTCCAGGTGATAGTAGAAAACTGTCAAAGAGAGAAGTGAGTTCCTCAATGCACTGAGCAACCGGTATTTTACCTGGTGGTCTGTATATCACAACTACTCTGAGAAAGTCTGAGTCCAGCTTGAGTAGACATTCAAGGCATTCCAAAGATGTAAACTTGTGCTTTGTCAACTTTAATAAAGAAAACGACTGTTTATAGATCAGAGCCACACCTCCTCCACGTTTGTTGTCTCTTGCAATATGCTGCACCGTATAGCCTGGTGGTAGGCCTATATGTGCTACGTGCTGAGTGACGGTTTGCTGAATATTATTGCAGGTATATATCAATGACCATAGCGGAAAATAAATCTTAACGAAATATATGATGCAGGTTCACAAAGGATTAATTTGCTAAATTTGTCCAACATTTTATTCTTGTTATTTCTCTAGCCATAATCATATCGACTTTCGTAAACAAAATGAATTTGTAAAAAAATGTATTGCATATCGTATTGTAACTATTATTAACAGTTGTCCTCATATTATAAAAGATAAATTATATACACACAGTCTCTCTGGTTTAATGATCTATATGAAACGTTTTTTTATTGAAAATTATTCAAATAACTGTAATTTGGTCAGTTGTTTTGTTTGCTCGCATGTGTAGTTTTTTGTACTAATTAGCTACATTTGCTTTAATGTACTTATCTTAAGTCAATTATTTCTATACATATAAATATATATTATTTTTTTAGGTGGCTTCTACGCTAGCGAGCTGAAGTCTATGTAGAAGTCTCCTGGTTTTCTGCAATTTGTTTTTGTTTGCTCTGTTGTTTCTTTGTATGATGTAGAAATTCGAATAAATTTGTCTGAGTCTGAGTCTTAAGATTTCAAGCTTTCCAACGGTATATTATGATAACAAATGTTGTTTTTTCATGGAAGGTTGCCCTCTAAATAACGTCTTTTTGGTGGGTCTGCTGCAGCACTATATCTAAATTTGAACTTTGTTCTTATTAAAATATTCGAGTTTTTAGTGCGCAAAGGGTGTGCAAATTTATTTTAATTTTTTATTTTTTTTCGACATACATAAAATAGTGAAAATACATAATGTTTTTTTAGCAATGTATTTCAGATCATCTTCAAATAAATCTATGAGTATTTGAGCATTCCTATTTTCAGACAGTACATATTGATTTTTAATTGGTCTACTTTAGGTATCAAATTGTCTGTCTATGAACGTATGTTCACAAACAAATTTTGTGAAAGAGATGTAGAAACATTACTTTTTGGTAATAAATAAATATTTACTGCATAATATTGATTGATGTCTCTATGAAGAAAACATTTTCACAATTTTAAGGACAATAATTAATTTTTGCGTGTTTTCTAGCAGTGAAAGGTTGCTTGATATAATAAATTTATATTTTTTAATTTTTTTTATGTAATGGTCGGCTAAATATATGTGTTTGGTGCTGATGGATGGTTTGCTGCATATTATTTCAAGTATATATCGATGACCATAACATAAAATGAATATGAGCTAAATATGTGATGTTGGTTCACAAAAGGTTAATTTGCCATATTTGTTCAAAATTTCGTTCTTGTTATCCCCCCTAGCCATAATCTTGAGATTTTAAACTTTCCAACGGTATATGATAACTAATGTTGTTTTTTTCATGGAAGGTTGCTCATTAAATGCAGCACTATAAGCAGTTCCTGCTGTTTACCTTTGCACAGCGGTGTAGCAGATGGACACGTGTTGAATATTATAATATGTTGAATAAACGCGCATCGCTGAAATAAAATTTGCATAAACCATGGAACCTAAAGTTTTTTTCAATCTGAAATCACCATATATGTTTCAGTTAGTTATAGCTCTTCCCGATTCATTTGAATACCAATGTTATGGGTCTACGTCCATTATTATAATTTTTTTCAATTGTTTTAGTTCGGGGATCGTCTTTATACGTCAGAATCTTGGTCACTGAAGAAGTACCCAGAGAATGTAAAAATAATAACAAACATTTATACCGCATAAAGTTAGCACGAATACATAGGAAAATGTAGAGAAGAAAAATAATGCGTTTGTAAATCGTCGCCCCGGAGCTAAAGGATCCTATCTGCCACTCTAACGAGTATCAGATAGGATCCTTTAATAATGATTACAATTAAATACTGTAATGTAGACTTGAGGAGTTTGTACATGCATAGCAACTGTACATAACATTTCATAACGCGAATACATATTCACTTTACCAAAAGATAAGAAAGAATTAGACTGATCTGGGAGGGAATGACATTTACTGATCGCTTAGAGCTCGCAATGTTGTGAATAATTATATGATCAATCAGATTTTGACATGCTATAGCCTTCTTCAGTCTGTAGTAGTGACCATTTTAGGGTCTAGTGTCCCCGTGCCAACAAAATAGAATTATTAAGTTAAGTAGTTGCATATTTTATATACTCAGTTAACTCTTTCCACCCCGAGTTTTTTATGAAATTCAAATAATGCATCAGGTTTCCACACGTTTTGTATGGACGTGTGATTGTCGTGTCAGTGAATTTAGTTGAACCCTCAAAGAACTTAAATATATATTTGTATGGGACAAGAGCCTGAAGGTTTTTTTTCAATTTGATATCATCATAAATGTCTGAGTTAGCTTTTTCCGATTTATGTGAATACATATGTTATGGGTCTACGGCCTTTCTGAATATTTTACTCTCTCAGTGCGGGGATCGACATCAGACGTCAGAAGCTGACGTCTACTGACGTCAGATTCTGACGTCTGAACTCGATCCCCGCACTGTAAGTGTTAAACCGCTACATACTATGGACCGCAATCGTTTTTAATCCGTTTTATGAGCGGTTTAACCCTTTCACCACTGAAGCCCGTTTTTATGTGCTGAATGCTATGGCATTCAGCACATAAAAACGGGCTTCAGTGGTGAAAGGGTTAAATCGCAGTTCTTTAGAATGAAATGGGTGTTTAAACATCAAGAGTTACAAATGGGGGTATTTTTCACCCACTTAAAGCTGTGGATCGCGGTAGCGAGACGCAACTTCAAGTCAGTGAAAATATAAATTCTACAACTTAGTGTTTTGATGGTCAAAGCGGGATTGTTTTATTATACAATTTTTACTGTTTCTAACCTGTTGGTTTAGGAAGTCAAATAAATGTTTCTGTGTTTGATTACACTGTGCAAAAACACTGGGACGAATCTTATATGTTCTCAAAAAATAAATAATTTTTTTATCGTTCGATTGAATGATTACCTAAAAACATAGGAACGCTTTCCAGATGTGTATTATAGTAAATATTATAGAAAATATTGTAAACAGATTGATGGTATTTAATAATTATTTTTCACAACGAAATTATTAGTTATGCCTACTATTAATATGATCAACGTAGGCTAACGCATCTGAACGCATCTGATTATGATGATTACTATAGTCAGATTCACATTAAATTCATCAACCAGGATTATTGAAGTTTTTGATAAGTATTGTAGAATAAAATTATGAGACAAAGCTAAAGGGTTTATAGAGGGCAAAATTGTACTATTTTCATTTACTACATGTGAAAAAGTCTGAATTTTTAAATATTTATCAAAACTTGGCGAAATTTCAGGGTAGTCACGCCATGAATGGAAAATAGTGTGTGTAAAATTTCATGAAAATTGGTTGAGAATTGACCATGTTGACTGCGAAATCGGCGAAAATCATTCACCACGGTTAATGTGAACCCGACTATAGCAATGTATTTAACTATTTGAGCGCTAAATGTCTCTGGCCGTTTTCGTTCTTCTTTTATTTGTCTTTCACAGAAGACCATTTGAAGAAGAAATGAGCAGAAACCCTTAACCGCCAGTCCCGGTTATATTTGGCTTTTACATTTTTTATTAGCACATTACATATCAGCTTTTAAACAGGTCACGGATAAAACGTGACATCAATCTGCAAGATTTGAAAATACTTAGCCTCCATTTTGTCAAATTGGAATATTTTTATCCATTTGAAGTTGTGGATCGCGTCAGCGATACACAACTTAAAATGGATGAAAATTGCAGTTGAATAATTTGGCGGTTAAAGGGTTAAAGCACTGATATATTGTAGTATAACCCATGGAGGCCAAATATTTATTTTCACTTTTAAATCATCAGATTTGTCTTAGTCAGCTCTGTCCGCTTTATTTGAATACTTTATGTTATGGGTCTACGCCACTACAGTGCGGGGATTGACTTTAGACGTCAGATTCTGATGACTAAAGTCGATCTCCGCGCTGTAAGAATTAAGTGTGATAGATTTCCGTATTCAACGCAAATAGACACAACCCAGCATTTCCGTAATTAAAAGTATCAATATAGCATCAAATACCAAGGACCACAGCTACTGGGCCCAGTATAATACTGTACCCCAGCCTACCACAGGTGTTAATTAGACACTTTGTGGATGAGTAAGTGTGGTAAGTACAGCCTTCACAACGCTGAAATACTTTTGTATAAATCATGGAAAGCAATTTGAAATGTCTTAGTTAGCTCTTTCTGTTTCATTTGCATACCTATGTCATATAGGTCTACGACCATTGTGAATATGTTGACTCTTGCAGTGCGGGGATCGACTTTAGACGTCAGAATCTGACGTCTACAGACATCTAAAGACGATCCTCGCGCTGTAAGGGTTAATTATCTTTGCAAAGTACGCAAATCCCCAGAAACTGATCTTTAAAGTCGCGGTGCTGATTCTAATAACCCTGAGAACGCGGGGATCGATTTTAGGCGTCAGAATCTGACGTCTAAAGTCGATATCCGCACTGTAAGAGTAAAAAATATTTCTAATGACCATGGATTCATAACATAGGTATTCAAATAAATCTGAAAGAGCTAACTAAGCCATTCATGATGATTTCAAATTGAAAATAACCCTTTGGTCTCAATGGTTTATACAAAAATAATTTAGCGTTTTACGAATTAACCCTTAGAGCACTGATGTCGACTTTAGTACTGTTTTCATATGTAGCAATGGCCTCATTTATCGAGCTTTTAAAAATTGAACATGTCGCAAATCTGCGATAAGCATATACATTTTGACATTAATTTGGCAAATTCAGATAATTTTTAGTCACTTGAAGTTGTTGATCGCGGTAGCGAGACACAACTTCAAGTGGCTGAATATTTTTTTAGTGCTCAGTGCTCTAAGGGATAACAGCAAACTCGCTACGTTGAACCAATTCTGGCTTGACGTAGATTCACCGTCTGCCAGCATTCAGCTAGCATTGAACCATAATTAGATAAACGCGTCTTGTTTTTAGGCCACAGATTTCCAAGTTTTGTTGTCCAACCAGCCCAAGGATGGCGGGCAACGAGCCATATAGGCCTACAAAACAACACGTTTGAGAATAATATATACATCTAGACCGGCTCTGACGATCATTATGGTAACGCCCCCTGACCCCAAGATATGTTTCTTCTCATTTTATTTCACTCGAGGCATGAATTGCTGCGCAATTCCCACTTCATTAAAATTATATAAATTTTTAGTGTTTTAGGCCACCATTGCGCATATATAGGCTCAACTGGGCCAAAAGAACCTCCTAAAGATGGTGAGATGAATGAGATGACACTGCCCTCCAGACACAAGATTTATTCAGAGCACGCTACTTCTCGGTCACAGAGGTTCCCCACAATATTGAATCTTTGCGAGTGAGGGGGGAAGAAACATTTTGTTTCTTTGAAATTTGAAGGCCAGCGCGGGGTTTGAATCCGCTTCCTGCCCTACCCACTTCACATGCTCCAGGAGAAATATAATGCCTTAATTTTATGAAATATTCAAGGTTAATATCTCAAATAAGATGTTATTTATAACGGTTGTATCGCCCCCTCCCCCATCCTCCCGGGGAACCCAGCAAACACGAGGCATTAACTCAATGTTGGTCTAATGTTTGTGTATCGTCTACGACGCTGGCTCAGGTCTATTTTTTTACAATTGTATCCGTGCGTCCGGGACTTAACCAATGTTTATCCTCGACAAGTTGAGGGCTGTGCTGTAATAAATGGGTCACTATAGCGGCTTTTATAAAATACAAATAATTATAGTAAGAACGATACACTTCAATAATAAATAATATTGATTGTTGTTTTTAATGGCGGTTGACTTAAACAGAAAATTCATACTAATTATGCACAATTTCTTGAATGTTTTAAATGTTTTTTCTCGGAGTTGGGGGTGGGTTGCGATTGACAGAGGGGGTGAGGGGATTTAAAATAAAGAAAGTTCACACTACCGATCTCTTAAATGTATGGCTCAAAATTAATATTGGCATAATATTTGTGTGGCGTAGTAGATTTACAAATAATAATGTTGCTGCCTAAAGCTAATGCCGGAGAGAAGATTCGTTTTCGCTATCTATTAATAAAAACATAGATTGATAAAGCTATACTATGAGCATTTATGGCTTGAAAATCTTTCCAGCTTTTGTTTTTAATTGCCTGGTAAAACCACAGGCGGGAGACATTGTCATCTTTAGAATTAAAAAAAATTATGTTGTATTGATGTGAAGTATAAGTTCTCCTTTCATATGTTATTTAAACACTGCCTATTATTGGTCAACGCGTTATAAATGCAATAAATACAATACTTACTAGTCCAGGCTCTGTAATAGAACCCTGTTTACAATTATTGTTTGTCCAAATTTTGTTATTGTTGATATGAGTTACCAAGGTCCTAACCTTCATAATTCACCGAGGTGAACTTTTGGCAAACATGGCTTTTGGCCGGTAGACGCGATTTTTCAAAATGGCCGCCGCGACCATATGTCAACTATAACTTTTTTTTATCCATCCTAGAAAGTCATCTAATGCGTATTTTGGGGTACACAATTTATTTTTTAAGTTATTTTACTAATACAGATGATGAAAATGTCAAACATATCAAATGACAGTGGAATACTTTTTAATTTTTTGGATTTCTAAACTTTCAGCTAACAAATTTATTTTGGCCTGGATTGTTGGAGCTGTTGTCATACATTACCAATCCTTACAGCACTAAGCACGAGTATTCACTCTAAACAATACAGGTTCTTTAGAAGGAACCCTTCAGTACTATTACCATACAACCCCTGGAGAACCCTCCTGGGCTGCATGGTAATAGTACTGAAGGATTTTTTTAAAGAACTTGTATAGTTTGGAGTATAGTCGTTTTTAATTTGTTTTATTAGCAGATCCAATCACTGTTATAGGAATAAAAATGAGTATTTAACCATCAATATTTTCTAATGGCTTGTCTCGAACTAAACGAATATAGGCAATTTTTAACCACTTGGATTTACCGCTTCAGGATTAAAGATATAATATCAAATTTGTGATTAAACCAATTCAATGTAAAACATACAGCGTTTTTACGTTGCTTTCCACATTTTATGACAATTATCGCCACAGGACGAACCTCGAACTATTCGAACTATGCCTTCCTTAGTTAGCCTAATGACTTTAATGGTTCTTTATAGTGCACAGTACCATAGACTGCACTAAACACGGAAGCGGTCATAATCTCCAAGAAGTGAGACATTAGGCGGATGTGGAGAGGTGTTAATGTCCATTAACTCGGCACGGAAATACTTTTACCCTTTTAGGCAGGATTATAATGTTTTTAAATCCGTTTTATCAGCCGACCAATTCATTGGTATTGAGAATGAACTATGTGCTTAAATGTATCAAGTAAGTTAAGGAGAGAGAAAGAAATTCGATAGATTCGTAGATCTGAATGTACGAGACGCGATCCACGGATCTATTGTTATTGAGTGCCTACATGACTCGGAAGACTTGTTAGACAATCACTATATACTTCAATATCAGTATGTTAAAACAATAGACTGACCTCACTGGTGTATTTTAAAAGTAATTAATTGTCACCCGGCCACTTTTTGTAATCGTCACCCAATTGAAGTTTTGTCTTGGTGACGCGGCGCACAACTTCAAGTGTCTTACAATTTCAACAAAAACACGTTCAAATTGTTCTTTACAATGAAAAAGTTTATTAAATGTACTGTTTTTTATACCAGATATATAACTTAAAGTTGATTAAATGTACTGTTTTTTGTTAACAGATATATAACTAATTATTGTATATCATAACTTGTCTACTTTTTAAGCATAGGGTTGTTGTTCTATTCAGGTTTATTTTCCTTTTTCTGTACAACCATTGATATCAGCTTTATATGGGTGAAAACAAATCAAACAGCTGCACTTGAGGAACTTGGGTCATTGTTCAAGCAATAAAGCTACTGTAATATGGGTGGCACAGAGACCGAGTTTAGCCCTTAAGCACTTATTAATTTAATCTGAATTCTCACTTACTTGAAGTTGTGTCTCGTTACCACGACTCACAACTTCAAGTGGATGACAATATTTTTTTACTAGTATTTAGTTCATTTGATACCAAACATTTACAGATCTCTGTTTTTAAATACGCATTTATTTCCCAATAGTCCGATTTAGCTATAACGAAACAGATTAAAAATGATCATAGTTGTACTCATCGCTTAATGAGTTGAGTACATTAGTGAATGATTTTTAAATCGTAACTTAACTTAAGCCGTACATGTTCATTATTTTCATCCGTATTCATTAAGTTATTTTAATTTTAATTTATTAGACATCTTTTGAGTGATGTACCGTACTTTTTAGCTTTAATTTCAGCCGTTGTTGCGTCCCGAGATGGCGACCCACACTTCCACACTC